>CANXYI012207313.1:0-12295 GCA_948208565.1 Hura crepitans | reverse complement strand
TCTACTTTCTTACTGCTCATTAGTCCTTACATAGAAGAAACTAAGTGAGAACCACATCTGATATCCAATACCCATGTTTGGTTATCAATGGAAATACTAGTATTAATTTCAATCACATTAATGCCTAAAGTTGAAGTAACTCTTTGCTTCTCCTTCTCACGAGACTCTATGTAGGCCTTGGAGTTGTGCCTCTAATGCCTAAATTTTTTGCAATGGAAGCACATACCTTCTGTGGCATTTTTCTTCCCAGTAGCCAAAGGGGTAACAACAACTTGTTTTCCCTTCTTCTTGCATATCCCACTTTAGGTACCAGTTGTCTTTTTATTATTCTTATTCTTGTTCTTTCCCTTAGAAGAAGATGAACTGACAACCATTACTACTTTAGAAGAATGTTTCTTAATAGCACCTTCAATAGTCTTAAGTATATTAATTAACTCAAGAATTGTAGATGTGATCTTGTTCATATGATAATTAGGCATAAAACTTACATAACTACTAGGCAAGCTTTCCAAGGTTAAGTCTATACTTAAGTCTACATAAATCACAAAACTTATAGCTACCAAACGCTTTACATATCCATTAATCTTCAGTCCACATTGGGTGGCTGAAGTTCCCTATACCATTCTATAGAAAAATAGGGCTTTTAAGATCTCATATCTCTCAGTCCTACTTGCTCCTTAAATAACTCTTGTGGTGAAGTAGATTTGTTGGAGCATCTATATGCTTATACGATTTATGTGGCACAAAAGACATGGATGTTAGCATAATGCATGAAGCGACATCCATATCCTCCAAGTGATTTAAATATGCCTTTTGCTTATTAGTAGAAACATCATTAGTAAGGATAGTGGGTACTAGCTTCTCAATTGCATAGGCTAGCTTTTCACTCCTTAAAATAATTTTAAGGTTTTTAAGCCAATCTATATAATTAAAACTAGTAATGTAACAACCTAAAAATCTCAATTTTTATAACTAATACTTTATCATGATGAATAGTATTTTTGAGACATGGGATAGAATAAAGCTATTAAATGAAACTATTAGTCATAAAATAATTTTAGGCAAAGTTTGAAGTCAATCAAAAATCATTTGTTTGGTTAAAAATGCTAAGAAAGTTTTTACGGTAATATCTTACGAATAATTACCAAGGCAAAGCTGAACCATAAAATTTTTTCAGAGTTGCTTAGAAAATTCCAAAAGTTACACTTTCTAATACATAAAAATTCTAACTAGCCTAATAACACTAGAATCAGAATTTTTGGTGGTTAGGAAGTATTTTATTTGAATATCAGGAGACTTAAAAATGGCATTTTAATTTTACTTCTTTCATTTTTTGAGCTCCATTTTACAGAGTGTAGGGCTATAATTAATTTAATTTTTAATGGATAAATGAGATTAATAAAGGTCATAAATGGGGGAGAAAATTTTAAAGAAATGAATTAAAAAGTAATTTTTCCAAATACAATATATAGGTTAAAATTACACATAATTTGGTCAAACCCATAAAAATCACTCCTCCCCTCCATGTTGTCCACTGCCAAATGAGTATCTCTACCATTTTTTAGCCATTCTTCCTCCCTTAAGCTACCATTCTTCACACTCCACTAAAAATACACCATTCCTATAGTCCCTAGATGTATAATTAAGCAAAAATAATGAAGGAAATTAGAGGAAATCGCATAAAAATGGGTTAGGTGAATAGTATAACTTTTTAGTTTGGATAAGAATTTCTGAAAATCAATATTTTTCCCTTAATTTGTAGGTGCCCAAAAGTAAAAAAAAAAATGTAGTCATTTGTAATTTTTGGTTATCATATGAATTTATATGATTTTTTTCTACATCGAATCTCTAATGGGTTGTTACTGAATTAGAGAGGATTTGTGAAAAGGGCAAAACTAAGGTTTTAGACGGGCCTTATAGAATGTTTTAAGCATACTAGGTATGTCTAATCAATATATTTAGTGTATTTATTAATTGCCTTAACTTATGCATATTTTATGTAAACATGTGTATGTAAGTATAAATGAGAATTTATTAAATGTATTAACAAGTGGCATGGAAATAATAATTTTAGGAAAAAAAAAGATATGATTTACATAATGTATAAGGAATTACTTAGTGATATGTGTGTGCATTAATGACCAAATGGCCTTAGATGTGAAAATGTTTGTGTATTGTGATGTATATGTGTAAATTACCACGTAATGGCATCAAACGATGGACTATGAATTATAAGTTATGAGATGAAATACAGTAACATGATATTGTATCAAATAAACATATGGGTGTGTGAATTTGACTTGTGGTTGAATGGCCATTTGGATAGTTATAGAGTTATAGGTCATGTAATGTATATAAATGAGCATGTTTGATGACCTATGAATGTTTATAAATATGTGAATAATGAGATGGTGTAATAAGTATAATAATTACATGTACGAGGTGATAAAGTGGTAAACCTATCCTATGTGCATGGAATTGAGTATTACATGAGTTATATGTTGATTATGCAATTATAGGCATGAAGAGTGGAAGAAAATGTAAAATGGAATGGAAAATCTAAATTTGTTGCTCAACATTAATGTTATGCCAAATGGCTCAAATAAATTGGAGCATAACTATAGCATAGTAAAAATGTTGAAATTGTGTTTTGAAATATGTTTTGATATGTGGGTATCTACATAGTGGTTGAAATGGCCTTATTACTTCAAATGAATGTATAAGCATTAATATGAGCATAAAATTTATATTATGTGCTTACAAGTGAGAAAATGAATTCTTTGATACAAAAATGTGCTTGTATGCATGTTATGAAATATATGAGTGATTAAGTCATGTGAAAGTATGCTTAATCACCTATAAAAGGGGAAATAACATAATATTTGAGATGGATTAAATTGTGTTGATTTTTGAGCTCAAAATGAGTAAATTAAATTAAGGTATGATAGTGAAAATAATAAAACATAAAAATAGTCTGTATGGGTAACAACCTAAAGATGGATAGGTTGGCTAGTTAATTAGGGATAGATAGCAGCTGCTAAGCACTTCAATGCTTGATGTTGGTTACAAGTTTGCTCATAGTCTGGCCTAAAACCTATATTTGATGATCTTGGATTTCTACATGGGTGCAACTACCGTTCAAGTCCCACGAGGCCACTATATAGGTCTATACTAGTGCAGCAACTATTCAAGTCCAAAATATAGGCCACTGCTCATAATGATACTGCTATACATAGGTTCTATGTTCTCATTAATATAGGCATTATAAAAATACTCTTATACACTTAATTAGAGTAAAATTGGTCTTGCACACACATTATACAATTTAAATTATGTAAATGATGAATATTGGTAAGAATATAATAATTGCATTATTTTATGCTCATGGGTGGTACATAAAATGTGATATTATGTGTTTTGTGTATTATGATGCTAAGAGCATGTTAATTTCTTCATATTTAATAGTGCACATACATGGTATGAATTATATTATATTTATTATAATTATGATTGATACCAATATCCAATATTTGAATGATCTGTATATATAGCTTCATTCAATAGTTATTTCAATTACACTACTAAGCAATTCACTTAGCGCATTATATCTTTGGCAATGTGTAGGAAAAGAGGACAATTGAGGCCAAGCCTCGAGACATCCAAAGAAGTAAGAGAAAAATATTTCCTTTGGTATATTTTGTTATTTTAATAAAATTATGAAATGTATAGACTATAGAAGTGCACTATTATGTTGGATGTAATTACTCTTAGGCTTAAGCAATACTGTGTTGTATTTTGTAAATTGTAAATGGTCTTGTGACTATATTTTAAAAATATTTTAAATTGATATATACTTGACTGATGTCTCTTCCTAAGACTATGTATTATTGCTGATAATGATTAGAATGACCAAAAGGATTATAAAGTTGAGAAAATGTATTTGATATATTATAGATGTGTAATTCTTGATTAAAGGATACTATTCAAATTTTGTGATAGTGCTCGGTATAGCTATTATGCTACCAAAATTTTGGCACAAGAATTCCTAATTTTTGAATATGTAACTTTATTTTTGAAAAGTTTTTGAAAACCATATTTGCATGTGTTAATCATGCTTGATGAGATGTTTTAAATAAAAATGTAAAATAAGTCAAGTTTAGATAACATGTTATGTGTGCACACCTTAGTTAGGTATAGCGATCAACTAAGGATCAGACCGTGTAATGCGTGTCACTTTTAGTGGTATCAAATCTCTAGTTTAGGCATTCGTAGGCATTATAAGAGTGTTATAGGTGTCAAGTCTATACATAGCATAATTTAATAATACTAAGGCTTATCAATTGTTCTTATGCCTACAGTTATGATGAGTGTTCCATGAGAAGAGGTAGAAGGATAAGCTTCTTTGTCCGTAGGATAAGAGTCTAATAGAATGGCATCTATGCCTAGGGGTGCTACTAGGTAGGCATCATTAGTAGCCCAAGGTCTAGCTACCTTTGTATAAGAGATGCTGTAACTATTGAGATAAGCTATAGTGGCTACTCCACCACCAGCATAATAATAGGAAAAAAATTCCCTTGGCTCTACAAAAGGCTTACCTAAAAAGAGTTAAGAGAATAAGGGCTAAAGATTTCAAGGGGAAGGGTGGGATGGATCCTGAGATAGCCAAGTGCTAGATAGACTGCATAGAGAAAATAATAAAGCAAATATATTATACACTAGCTAAGAAAGTGATTTGTGCTACTTCCTTACTTCAAAAAGAAGCTTCAAAATTATGGGATAATCTAATAAAATATAACTCAAAAGAGGAGCTGACCTAAGACTTTTCCTGAATAAGTTTTATAAAAAGTACAAACCTAAGGACTATCTAGATTATTGGAGATAAAAATTTATGAACCTCAAATAAGACTAGAAGTATATAGAGGAGTATGAGAAGGACTCTCCATGCTTAGCCATATTGCTAAGGACACTATCAATAAGGATGTTGATGAGTGCAAATGGTTTGAGAAAGGGTTACATGTGGCAATCAAGTCTCAAGTGTTTCCCGTGAAGATCATAAGCTTTAATCACTTAGTATTAGTATGTCATTTGATAGTGAAGATGTAGAACGAAAAGTGGGAATATTATCAGAAGAAAAGATCTTTTAGTCCTAAAGCCTTCATTGCCCAGCAGATTGGTAAAAGATCTTAAGGTAATCAATATGGGGCATCAAAATAATCGTAAAAGCAAAGTTAGTCTCAAAAGATAACCTAGGGGAACAAGAACAAGAGTAAAACTAGTTAGCAATCATAGGTGGCCAATAGAGTTGGTTCCACAGCTAAAGGTGATCAGATTCCTTAGTGTCTGACATGTCATAAGAGACATAAAGGGGAATGTTAGTAGAAGAAGTCAAAGACATATTTTGAGTATGGCTCACCGGATCATTACTATAAGGATTGCCCTAAGAGAGTTAAGAGAAGACATAGATCAGCATAAGTTTCCATTCAAGGCTAGAAGAGAGACTAAAGAGATAAGCTAGAAGGAGCTAAATGGGATAGAGCAGAGTTCAAAGCTAAGCATAGAGCTCGTAATTGATAGTATGCTACCAGGGCATAAGAAGAGGTTAATAAACCGGATGTCATAGCTAGCACCATCTATCTCTTTGAGTCACCTATTTTAGCTTTAGTTGATATGGGCTTTACACATTTATATGCTTACACATCAAGAGCATAGGATTAGGCGTTAGAGTTAGAATTTATGGACCTATAGATTTTGGTTAGCAATGCCTTAGGTTAGTATGTTACTGTAAACAAGGTTTATAAGAAGTGTCCGTTGACAACACCAAGACATCAATTTTTTACTGATCTAATCGAGATACTATTTAATGAGTTTAATTTGATATTAGGCATAGATTGGCTATCCAAGTATCAAGCAATAGTAGATTGCAAGTTGAAGAGGTGAACACTTATAGCTGAAGATGGGGTTAAGATTATAGTAGTAGGTGAAAGGATAAAATTTTTGTCTAATGTTATCTTGGCAATCGTAACAATATAGATGGTGAGAAAGGGCTGTCAAGTTTATCTTGCACATATTTGACACAAGGAAGGAGAGTCCATATGCAAGTTGTATACTAGTAGTATCTGACTACATGGATGCTTTTCTAGAAGAGTTACCAAGTTTGCCTCTAGAATGGGAACTCAAGTTTAGCATTGAAGTATTACTTGGTACTGCTTCAGTATTAATAGCTCCTTACAGAATTGCTCCAATAGAGTTAAAGGAACTAAAGATCTAGCTTTAAGAGTTGCTTGATAAGGGATTTTTTAGGCCTAGTACTTTACCTTGGGCAGCACCAGTGTTGTTTCTGAAGAAGAAGGATGGTACTCTTTGGTTGTGTGTAGATTACCACCAACTGAATAATGTGATCATCAAGAACAAGTATCTGTTGCCATTGATTAATGACTTTTTTTTTATCAACTTACGGGTGCAAGAGTGTTCTCTAAGATTAACCTTAGATTTGGCTACTTTCAATTAAGAGCAAAAGAGTCCAATGTGGTGAAGATAGTATTCAAAATAAGATATGGCCACTATGATTTTTGGTTAATGCTCTAGCAACTTTTATAGATCTAAAGAACAAAGTCTTTAAATAGTATCTGGACTAGTTTATTGTTGTCTTTATCTTGGTTTATTCTAAGAGTAAGGAAGAGCATCTAAGAATAGTTTTACAGGGTTTGAGGGAAGAAAAGATTTATGCCAAACATAGTAACTGTGAGTTTTAGCTCATAGAGGTGTCATTTCTAAGGCACATTACTTTTACAAAAGGGATTCAGGTTGATCTTAGAAAGATAGAAGCTATTATGAAATGGAAACCACCTAGGAACACCATAAAGATTAGGAGTTTCTTTAGATTGGTTAGTTACTATAGCTGGTTTGTCAAGGGTTTTCCTTTGATAGCAGCACTTATGACTCGTCTATTAAGGAAAGATGTCAAGTTTGATTAGGATGATTGATGTTAAAAGAGCTTTGACAAGCTTAAGGCAATGTTGATAGAAGCTCTAATTTTTGTTCAACTAGTTTCTGGGAAGGACTTCATCATTTATAGTGATGCATTAGGTTGTGTTTTGATGCAAGAAGGTAAGGTGGTTGCTTATGCTTTTAGATAGTTGAAGCCATATGAGAAGAACTACCCCACTTATAACTTGGAGCTTGCAGTAATAGTTTTTGCATTGAAGATATGGAGACATTATCTTTATGGTCAAAGTGTTTCATATACATGGATCACAAGAGTTTGAAGTATCTTCCAACACAGAAAGAGTTAAAATTGAGATGAAAATGATGGATAGAGTTGATAAAAGATTATGATTGTATGATTGATTATTACCCTAGTAAATCCAATGTAGTGGTTAATGTTTTGAGTAGGAAATTCATGGCAACCATGAAATCCATGAACATCAGGCTTCAGTTTATGTATGATAATACTTTATTGGCAAAAATGCAAGTCAAGCCCAATTTGCTATAGCAAGTTAAAGATGGTGAAAAGGATGATCATAAGTTGATGAGTGTGATAAGTGCTATCTAAGAGGGGAAGCCTACTAAGTATGAAATGAAGAATGATGGTTATCTATATTACCATGATAAATTTTGTGCTCTAGGTATTTAAAAGTCAAAGAAATGTATTTTAGATAGGGTATAAAATGCTCTTTATGCTACACATCTTGGTAGCATGAAAATGTAGTAAGATTTGGAGTTGTCATATTGGTGGCCTAGTATAAAGAGAGATGTATCAAAATACATGACTAAATGCCTCACTTGTTAATAGGTGAAGGCAAAACATCAAGTTCTATCTGGTTTGCTACATCGTATAGCAATTTCAAAATGGAAATGGGATAAAGTGACTATAGACTTTGTAGTTGGTTTGCCTATGATAAGAAACAAGCATGATTCAGTATAGGTTATGGTGGATTATTTTACCAAGATTACTCATTTTATACCAATAAGGATGGACTATCACATAGAGAAGCTTATAGAATTGTATATGAATGAAATAGTCAGATTGTATGCAGTGTCATCTTCAATCATATTAGATCAGGATCTACAATTTACTTTAAGGTTTTAAAAGAATCTTCATAATGCTTTAGGTACTTAGTTGAGTTTCAGTATAACCTTTCATCTGTAGACTAATGGATAGTTAAAAAGAGTCATTTAGGTGCTTGAAGATATGTTGAGAAGTTGTGCTATTGAGTTTAAAGGTAGCTGGGATCACCATCTATCATTAGTGGAGTTTGCTCATAACAATAACCATTAAGTGAGTATAAGAATAGCTTCTTATAAGGCACTATATGGAAGAAAGTGTAGAACACCAATATGTTGGAATGAGCTTAGTGAAACCAAGCTCATGGGACCAGACATAATCAAAGATGCTGAGAAGAAAGTAAAGATCATCAAAGATAGATTGAAGGTAGCTTTTGATAAATAAAAGTCTTATGTTGATCTCAAGAGGAAGGACATTGAGTTTGAAGTGGGGGATAAGGTATTTCTCAAGGTTTGACCTTGGAAGATGGTTTTATGTTTTGGCAAGAAAGGAAAGCTAAGTCCAAGGTTTATTAGGCTATATAAAGTAACATAACGTGTGAAGCCAGTAGCCTATAGACTAGCATTAACACAAGAACTCTAATAGATTTGTAATGTCTTTCATGTTTCCTTGCCAAGAAGATATAAATTAGACATAACACATGTCCTATCAGTTGGAGAGGTTGAAGCTAGATCGGATCTATCATATGAAAAACCTATTAGAATCCTAGCTAGAGAGGTCAAGGAGTTAGGAAACAAAATAGTAGCTTTTGTGAAGGTAGCCTGAAAGCATCATGGAATGAAGGAGCAACATGGGAGTTAGAAGTTTAGACACAAGAGTAATACCCTCATTTATTTGAATCAAGTAATATTGAGGATGACATTTGTTTTAAGAGGGGAAGTAATGTAACAACACAAAAATCCCAATTTTTATGAATAGTAGTTTCTCAGGATGAATTGTATTTTTAAGAGTCGAGATACACTAAAGCTATAGGATGAAAGTATTAGTCATAAAATAATTTTGGGCAAAGTTTAAAATCAATCAAAAAATCATTTGATTAGTTAAAAATGGTAAGAAAGTTTTTACGACATTGTCTTATGAATAGTGACCAACGCAAAGCTAAACGATAAAATATTTTCAAAGTTGCTTAGAAAATTCTAAAACTTATACCATCTGATACTCAAAAATTCTAACTAGCCTAATGGTGCTAGAATCAAAATTTTTAGAGGTCAAGAAGTATTTTATTTAAATATTAGGAGACTTAAAAGTGACATTTTAATTTGATTTCTTTTGTTTTTTGAGCTCCTATTTTTAGAGTGTGGGACCATAATTAATTTTATTTTTAATGGTTAAATAAGGTTAATAAAGTCATAAATGAGGGAGAAAAATTTAAAGAAATGCATTAAAAAGTAATTTTTCCAAATACTATATATTGGTCAAAATTACGCATAATTTGGTCAAACCTATAAAAATCACTCCTCACTCTCTCCTCTCTTCCATACCGTTGGTTGCCTAAAGAGTATCTCTACCATTTATAGCCATTCTTCATCCTTTAAGCCACTATTCTTCACACTCCACTAAAAATAAAAATGTGGTCATTTGTAAATTTTTTAGTTGTCATATGAATTTATACCATCTTCACTAAATCAAATATGTAATAAATAGTTACTAAATCGAAGAGGATTCATGATAAAGGCAAAATGAAGGTCTTATTTAGCCCTCATAGAATGTTTTGAGCATGCTAGGTATGTGTAATCAATATTATTGGTGCATTTATTAATTACTCTAACTTAAGCATATTATATGTAAATGTGTATATGTAAGTACAAATGAGAATTTATTAAATTTATTGATAATTGGCATGAAAATAATAATTTTAGGATAAAAGAGGATATGATTTACATAATGCATAAGGAATTATTTGGTGATATATGGGTGCATTAATGGCTAAATGGCCTTAGATGTGACAATGTATGTGTATTGTAACGTATATGTGTAAATTACCATATAATGGCATCAAATGATGGATTGTGAATTATAAGTTATAAGATGAAATAGAGTAACATGATATTGTATCAAATAAATATATGGGTGTGTGAATGTGACTTGTGGCTGAATGGCCATTTGGATAGTTATAGAGTTATAGAACATGTAATGTATATAAATTAGCATGTTTGATGATCGACAAATGTTTATAAATCAGTGAATAATGAGATGGTGTAATAAGTATAATAATTACATGTTCGAGGTGAGAAAGTGGTAAACTTATCTTATGTGCATGAAATGTATGGAATTGAGTATTACATTAGTTATATGTTGATTATGCAATTATAAGCATAAAGAGTGAAAGTAAATGTAAAATGGAATGGAAAATCTGAATTTGGTGCTCGACATTTATATTGGGCCAAATGGGTCAAACAAATTAGAGAAGGACTATAGCTTTGTAAAAATGATGAAATTGTGATTTGAAACATGTTTTGATATATGAGTGTGTACATAATAGTCAAAGTGGTCTAATTACTTTAAATGAATGTATAAGCCATAATATGAACATGAAATTTATGGTATGTGCTTACAAGTGAGAAAATGAAAACTTTGATGCAAAAATGTACTTGTGAGCATGTTATGAAATATATGGGTGATTAAGCCATGCGAAATTATGCTTAATCACCTATAAAAGGGGAAATAACATAATATTTCTAAAGGATTAAATTGTTTTGATTTTTTATATTAAAATGAGTAAATTAAATTAAGGTATGATAGTGAAAATAATAAATTAAAAAAATAGTCCATATGGGTAATGACCTAGAGATGGATAAGTTAACTAATCAACTAGGGATAAATAACTGTTGCTAGCCACTTTAGTGCTTAATGTATGTTATGAGTCAACTTATAGTCTGATCCAAAACCTATATTTGATGATCTTGGATTTCTAAATGGGTGTAGCCACTATTTAGGTCCCACAGGGCCATTGCACAAGTCTATATTGGTGTAACAGCTGTTTAAGTCCAAAATATAGCCTATCAAAATTTTGGCACAAGAATTCCTAATTTTTGAATCTGTAACTTAGTTTTTGAAAACCATATTTGCATGTGTTGATCATGCTTGATGAGATATTTTCAATAACAATGTAGAATAAGTCAAGTTCAGATAACATGTTATATGTGTACACCTTAACCGGGTATAGCGATCGACTGGCAACCAGACTGGGTAATGGGTGTCACAAGTAAGCTTATTAGCCTTGAGTATGGATCGTAAATTCAAGTTGGAGGACATTATGGTAGTGATGCTACATGTGAAAAATGTAACCATGTTAGAGTATTATCATGTATATGTATGCAGCAATTTTAAGGTCATTAAAATTTGTGCATTACTCCTGCTATTTTATTATGAATCAATAACCCTCAATGATTGATCTAGAAAAGCCTATTGAAAGCTTTCCTAACTAGTTAGTATCCATTTTGGTTAAGGTTAAAGCCTTTAGTATGCTCAACAAGGCTAACTGTTAACTAAATGGTAGGCATCTCATGCTAATTACATCATATGCAAATAATGATCATTAGGTCATCAACACTTAATGCATAAATATCATATACATATTTCCCTATTCTTGCCTCGTGATTATCAGCCTTGAGTATGCTCAACAAACTAATAACCATACTAAGATAGACCCATTAATATGATTTAAATATATCCAATATAGCATAAACTTAAGTATTCTCAACAACCCAATACTAAAGAGAACTCTGATTTAATTCATATTAATGGAAGGCTTGCAAATCTTATATTATTGAGGGATTTCTTCCAACTAAGTCTCATCATACATGGTTGGTGCATGATTTGGCATGCTCATACATATTTAATCACATTAAATATATATATGATCTAGTTATAGACTTTTACTACATTGATTTCCTAAGCTAAGGAAACTAATTGGGCTAGACCCTAGGTAGTATGCATGAATTACAAACCCAAAAAGAAGTAAAGAACAATTTTATCTAGTTCTTCTTGGACCTCCTTAGTGGGCCTTGTTCTCCTATTCTAACCCTATGTAATCTAATTACATCATATATAATTGAGAATACCTCACATCACATATGAGGGGAGTCAGATTATAAGAGAAATACAAAGAGAAATAAGAGAAAAGGCTTAGACATGTAAGCCTAATTTTACCAAAGACAAATTCTTGCAATACAGATCAATCATATTAGTCTTAGGCCTATAACTAGTCATCATGCCAATCATACACCC
>CANXYI012207174.1:0-12003 GCA_948208565.1 Hura crepitans | reverse complement strand
TATGTCATTTTTATGCATTGTTAGGTTAAGGCGAGCGGGATTGTCATAGCCTCAAATCAGAAGACTTTTTATAAGAAGATTATTTTTGGTACAAAGTAGTTTTAAGTATGGTTACTTGATGTTTGTATATTGAAGCACTTTTATATAACAAGGGATAGGCCTGACCTGTATTGTATATATGTTTTAAACACATCTGTATGAATAGCTTTAACTAGTATTTGAGAATATGGGTGATAAGTTTGTGTTGGAGGGTTAGATAGAATGAGAAAATGTTGGTTTGAGATGATTTATTATAAATGTGCTTTATTTAAAAGGTTTCTATTTAGGGTCATGCATATATAACTTTTATGCTACTGAAATTTTTAGCACAAGGTACAAATAGTGAATCGACGAAAAAGATTTTTTATTTTTTGTATTTTTTGACAACTATTGCATCTAATACATGTTTTCAAAAGCAAGATTTGTTTTATTAATCATGTATATGAGTTCAGATTTTTGTTATGTGTGCATCCTTTATTCGGGTTTAGCGATCAGATTAGGTAAAGGCTGTCACATTATTTTCTTCCTTATCTTAAGTTTTGTCTACTTTTTCAACTGCCCATTGTAGATTCATTTCCAAAAAATTCAAAATAAATCATACAAGTATCAAAATTTTAAATTTACCACATATATCAAATCATTGGCACCCCAGGTTTTTAGGAAAATTGCCAAAAATCAAAAAATCCTACCTAAAAATTTTCAAGTTACTATTCATTAAAGAGAAAAATCGAGCCTAACCTTTGATTTTTTATGCAAGTTGAGAAAGAAATGACTTCTCGAGGATATAAAGGTTCAAGCTTAGGGCTTAGAGAGAGGAAAATAAGGGTAAAATTGATGTTGGAGGTGCAAAAATGGCTTCTCCTTTCTTTTCTTTATGTTGGCTACCAAAGCAGGGAGGGAGAGGCACTATTCCACCTTTGACCCCCTTTGTTGACCTATTTTTGCATGCGCACATTTTTTTCTTCTTGTTTTTTACATCTAAGTAACGTAATAATATTCATAATTCAAACCTCAAAAGCTTTTAAAAATTCATGCTCAAAAAATGTGAAAAATCAATTAAAAACATAGTTTTTAAGGTTACTTGAATTTAGTAAAAATACTTCCCAATCTCTAAAAATTTTGATTCTAGTGCCAATAGGCTTTTTAGAATTTTTTAGTATTTGGTTGTATAAATCCTGTAATTTTTTGAGAAACTTGTAAAATATTTTATAATTCAACTTTGCCTTTGTCACTATTAATAAGACATTACTATAAAACATTTTTAGCATTTTTAACCAACCAAATGACTTTTGTTTGGTTTCAAACTTTGAACAAAATGATTTTATGATTAATAATTCCATCTAATAGCTTCAGTGTATCCCTGGTCTCGAGAACACTATTCATCCTAGGAAAGTGCTATTCATAAAAGTAAGGATTTTCAAGTTATTACAATCCCTATATGTACATTGCCTATTTATTATAAATGTGTGTGAGAGTAAGCATATTTTATTGAATACACCACTAAGCATTATTCTTAAGCCATTGTGTTTTCAATAAGTAAGTCATTGATAGTTGATGTTAATCCAGCCCCAAAGTAGTAGTGTGGCAGACTCAATAGTTGCAATTTTGGTATATTTTTGTATCTCTTAGTGTGATGTATATAATGATAGATGGCACTCATATGTAATTAGTTAGGATGGATTTAGTTGAGTTATATGAAATAAATATGATAGATGTTATTATAAATATTGCAAGTATACACATAAACATAAACTTTTGCTAGTACTATAACTATTAAAGATGGCATGATGGCTATGTTTATGATGTTGATCATTTAGATAGGTTGTGAAAACTAGAAGAATCTTATATTATGGATTGAGATTCAGATTATTCTGGAAGTGTTATTTTTAGCAGGTTTCATTTTTTGCTACATCACCATGCAGCTATTACATTATCAGATTTTTTGTTATAATGAATTAAGATGAAGTGTATGCATGTGTACATATAATATAATTTTTTTTATGTGTATCTTTATAAATAGCATATGATCACTAACTTTAAAAGTGTTTTAAGAAGAAAAAAATGAAATCAAATAAGATAGTAAGGTAAGATTAAGTTAGGTTGTTAGTGTGTCATCTTTTATTTCAGTTCGGCTACTAGACTAGGTAAGTGGTGCAATATTTTGGTAGTATCAGAGTAGGTTTAGGAGTTCTCAAGCATATAAGGTTACATATAAGTGCCTTGGGGTTTTATATATATATCATAAGACACTGTACTATTTAAGGCTAATGGTTAGTCTTTTGATATAGATTAGAGATAAGAGAACCAATGCCGCTTACTGGTGGAGAGGAGGTGGAAAGTCATACTCCTATGAAAACTCATGGGTTGAGAACTTCAAAAACTCTAGTCCTTAGTGATGCTACTCAACCAACACACATATAGTTGGTACTAACAAAACCAACATTATTAAAACATATGGTAGATTTACTTATATAGGCTACTACAACAGTTGCCCTTCCTCCATTACTAGTATAACCACCAAAATCACCACAAGCACTCTAGAAGTACTACTTTAAATACATAAAGAAATTGGGGGCTATAGATTTAATGGTAGCAAAGTGTGATGTTTCAGTAGTAGCAAAATATTAGCTTGAAAGAACTGACTGGAATTTGTAGCAATTGAAATGTTCCCATGAAGAAAATATGATGTATGCTACCTCACTGCTATAAGAAAAGGTATTTCATTAGTGGGAGATAGTTTTAGAATGTAAGAATCCGAAAGAATTAACCTAGGATTTCTTCTAACAAGAATTTAAGAAAAAAGTCTATCACAAAGAACTACCTTGAAAAGAAGAGCAAGGAATTCATAGATTTGAAATAAGGGCAGTGGTCCATATTAGAATATGAAAAGGAGTTTGCTCAACTAAGCAAATATGCAAAGGAAATCAAACTCACTCAAGCATAGAGATGTAAAAGGTTTGAAAAGGGCCTTAACAGTGAGATCAAATTACAAGTAGCTATAAAAAGATTAGGAAGTTTGCTTGGTCAATTGTTGCAACTTATACAACAGAAGACATATTGATGGAAATAAGGGAAAACTTTTAGAAGAAATGATCATTCACTTAAGACCAAGCTAATTCCACCATAAAAATGGGTAAAAAGCCAAAATGAAACCTAGTTACTCGACCATCATGAAAATTAGCATAGACTCAAAAATTCAAGTAAGGAAGATAATTTAGATCTCGTTAGTAGAAGCTAACTTACTAGTGCCCACTGCAAGAAGTGCATTAATTACTTATTAAACTTATGGAAGGAAATATGGATGAATTTGCCAGAAAATTATTCTAGATGTATGCTTTAAATGTGACTTCTAAGATCTTTATTAAAGGGATAATTGTTGAAAGCAAAAAATTTTACACAATTTAAAGCCTCATCCTTAGCATTTGTTAAGGTCTAGAAAGAGAACAAGAGGGATAAAGATAAAGTGAGTCAAAAACTTATATTAGAAGCAAGTTAGAGTGTAATGCCTAGAGGTCGAAGTTTCATGAATAATACCTCCAAGGCCTGAACAATGCTCCTCAGGAGTCGGGCACTTTAGTATGGCTAGAAAAAAGCTTATTAGTCATAAAACTTTGATGGGCTAGAAAATGGACAAAATGAATTAATTTAAAAATTTAGTAGAACTAATAAATCATATCAAGCCAAGAACTAGTGAATAGTGATATAAAATGAATTTGTGTCTAGATAGCTTTGGATATGCCTTAACGGACTCAAAAATACCATACTCTAAAGCTTAAAAATTCCAATCTCAATATTGGTGAAGGAATTTTAATTTTCCAAGCTCATCTAGTATTTATTCAAAATTTCTTATTTTTGTGAGTGAATAGTAACCATGGTTGCCTTTAAAGTTTGATCTGGACCATCCACTTAGCTAATATAAAATGGTTTACACGTGTGGGAGGGTCACATGTGTAAAGCCATCTTCCTCCCCCTTTTTTCCCTAGAATCCAATGCCATTTGCTCCTCCCCTTTACCACTATTTTTCTTTTCTCTCTCATCTAATACACACCAAAACTCTATAAAAATTATATAGAACCAACCCTATATGATCCATAGAATCTATTCCAAGTGGTAGAAGTGAGAAATTTCCCTTGGAAAGTGAGAAAATAGTGATGGGTGAATAGTGTCAATTTGAAGTGTAAGTGAAGATTTCTTTATTTTTATTTTTGTTTTAGGTAGTACACATGATTTTAAGAAAAACCATATTTTTAAATTTCAATTTGGAGCTTTATAGAAATTTTCAAAATTTTTATATGTGTTGAATGGTTATGTTTAGGGCAAAGAGAAATAAGTGAAGAAGAAGTTTAACCAAGGCAATAAGTGGTGGAAAAAGGGGTGTTTTCACACCCTAGGTATGTGGATTTGATATAATATGTGCATCCTAGATAGTTTTGCATATGCACATGTATGGAAGTGTGTATGAAAGTTTTAAAAGTTAAGGTATTGTGTGGAAATGATGTAAATTGGCTATGTAATTATGACTATGGTGCAAAAATAATATTGTATGCATCATTTGGGTAAGAGAAAATAAGTGTAGCTATGTGACCTTGCATTGGCCGAATAATGTGTATATGTGTTGGGTATAATGTGTCAACATGTATATGACATGATAATTGTGGCATTGATATGAAAATGGAAAGAAAATTATGATGGAAAAATGAATGGAAAGAAAAGAAACGATAAATAATGGTTTAGTGAGGTATGACCTAAAAATGGTATGTAATTATGTCACATGCAAGTGGATATGACATGATTAGTTTGGAAAATGAAAATAATTGCATATTTGGATATAGATAAATTAATGATAATAATGATGTATAATGGTTGATAAATGAATTAAATTAGTGCTTGGTATATATAATGGTATGACAACTATGATGAGAAGAAATGACTATATGAATAGTGATTAGTACGAAGATGACCAAATGAATGGTGTTTTGTAGAAATGACTCGTAATTGAGATAGGTGTGTCAATGCACCACTATTTAACTGTTGAGATGCTAGTATTATCCTCATAAACAACATATGGGCGTTAAATGAATAATGAAGAATAATCAGTAACTAGACCAATCAGTTAGGCACCTACTAGAATGGTTGATCGGTCAAATAGGGAGTTAGCAGCTACTAGGTAGATTAGTCCTCCTATGGCCACTATTGTATAATGGAGATGGCGAGTGTAGCTACTGAGATTCTAATGTTGAACCCTACACACTCAAGTATTTAGAGGTCCTTATGGGCTAATCCCTGCTACCCATTGGATTTATTATTGATATTGGGAGGTTTTACAGGGTTGATCCCTATTATCCGTTAGCTTAATGATGGAGATGTTGGTTGAGATATTAGGAGGTCATATAGTGTTAATCCCTACTATCCCTCTGTAGATATTAGGAGGTCCTTAAATTGATCCCTAATATCTACTAGTCCGGTATTGAGAGGTTATAGTGAACAGATCCCTCCTATCAGACCAAGTAGCGGTAGCTACCAAGGTTTAAAATATAAGCCACTACATAGTATGGATCCCGCTATCCAGTATCTTGATGAGCAATCTATCTATCATAAGCCTAAATGGTAAAAGTAATTAAATGAATGTAATATGGTATAACTAGTAATGATGGTTAACAAGTATGATAGGAACTTGAATAATGAAGCTCACTTGATGAAACTTAGATAGGTTACTTGGATTACAAGGCACTGTAAAGTTTAATACATAGCTTATGAATAAGTAATAAAATTGCATGTAAATGACTTTGTTGCTTGTGTCATTTTACATCTCATATTGATTATGTATGTATACATGTATGACATGCATTTATTATATCAAATCTACCACTGAGTGTATACTCAGCGTGTCAATGTTTCAATGCCCAGGTTGTAGATGTGGTTAGTTGACAACCTCATCAAGTACAACATAGCTATTGTATCTTTAAGGTAATTTTTTTTTACTTTTAGGAGTTCTTAGTAATGGCACTCATGTATATGTGAAGGACGTAGGCTTAGTGACTGTAAATTTTGGACATGTGGTTGGATAGTTACATGAATATTATGAATGAATATGTATGTGTTTAATTGGTTAAATAATATAACTATGATATTATTGGATGTTTGGGATCTGTGACCCTGTGATGATTGTGTTTACTATAATGGATGGGATTTAGAGGCCCATAAAGGTCTAGGTGTTGTGAAATATAGTTATGATGATTATAGAAATGTCTTTAGACAAGAAATTTTTTTTGGTTTTTCACCTGGGTAGCCATTATGTTGCCTAAATTTTTGCAAAATGGATAGTAGTCCAAAATAGTATTTTGACATACCAAAACAATCAGTATGAGGTTGTCATGCAATAATATAAACAAATCAACTAAGATTTACAATAAAGGCAATAAGTGTTAAACAAGTGCAGCTTAGGAGCAGTTTTAGGAGGGGTGACCATAAAAAGTAGCATTTCTTGTATGATCCCTTCGAAAATGGGTAGAGGGTGTTATATTTAGTTGTGTCAGAGAAGGTTTAGGCATTCCTAGCATAGTATACATGAGTGCTATGGTCTAGGAGTTTGTTTTTGATGATAAATCTACACTGCATAACCTTGATAGATTTTTTTCTATGTAGTGATACAAGACGAGCAAGTGGAGCCCACTAGATTGGGGAAAAGAGGTAGCCTATCATGCTCTGACCACTATTCAAGGCCTGAAAATTAGTGTAACCCTTCTTAAGTGAAGTGATGCCACATATCAGCCACCACTATAGCTATAACCTCAAGTCTAGGCCTCACTAACATTGCTACAGCAGATAGTAGAGTTCTTGAGACACACTGTTGCACCACCTCCACCACCACCAATAGTTGTATTGCAAAAGACATATATAGAAAGAGTAAAGAAAATTGGAGCTGTGGAATTCCTGGCCATAAGGGAAGATAATGCTATGACCACATACTAGCTAGAGCAAGCCATTATGATCCTAGAGCAATTAGATACACCAAGGATGAAAGCTTGAAATATGCCACCTCCCTTTTCTAAAAAGAGGCATTCCACTGGTGGGATATAACAAAAAGGAGAAAGGCAGTGGTTAAAGTGACATGGGACTATTTCCTGAAGGAGTTTCGTAAGAGATACATACCTATAAAGATAAAAGGAGGCATGAATTCTTAAAGAGTTTTGTAAGAGATACATACCTACAAGGATAAGAGGAGGCATAAATTCTTAGATCTAAAGGAAGAAAAGAGGTCAGTGTTTGAGTATGAGAAAGGCTTTGCCCATTTAAGTAGATATACTGATGAGTTTTGACCTACTGATGAGGAAAGGTGTAAGAGGTTCCAAAAGGGCCTCAATGTTAAACTACAGATACAAATAGCCTTAACCAAGATTAGAGACTTTTTTTACATTGGTGGCAGTAGCCTATGACATGTCAGAGATGTTGTAAGAAAAGAGGAAGCTATTCCAGAAGAAAAGGCCATTTGTAGTAAGCTAGATTAGTTCAGCACCAAGGATAGGCATGAGACAAAGAGAGTTTTATTTTATGTAATAATCTAAGAGGTAGCCTTGACAATAGTCTTAAAGGTAGGCCTAGTCTCAGAAGTCAAGTCAAGGTTTTCCTTTTATGCCTCACCCTCATAATAGGCTTTCAACGCTTTCATATCAATGATGAGAAATGTACCCCTAATATTTAGGACTTATAGTAGGAGACATTAGCAGTTGTGTTGATAAACAAAGAGAGGAGAATGCTTCACTTATGAAGCTAGAGATCATTTTCATTGGCATTATCCCCAGAGATAGCCTGAGGTTACATGGACCTAGGCATCAGTAGCAACATCACCTAATAGAGGATAGAGGTAGACCAGGCAAGATCAATTGAGTAGCAGTTAGAGGATTAGATATGAGGCTAGAACCTTGACACATTACTATGTTTTTGAAGTCCATGAGGAGGCAAAGGCTTCAGACATGATTACTAGTACTTTTTATTTATTTGATGCACCTGTGTTAGCTTTAATAGATCTAGGCTCGACATATTCTTATATTTGTACCATACAAGCCTAAGATAGAGGGTTAGAACTAAAACCTATAGACTTAGACATTCAATTTAGTAACCTAATTGGGCAGAGTGTGATAGTGAATGTAGTATATAGCACTTTCCTTTGATGATATAAGATGAAGCATTCTAGTGGATCTTATTGAACTTTTTTTTCATCAGTTTGATATCATATTGGGTATAGACTAGCTAATAGAACATCGGGCAATGATTGATTGTGAACATAAGAAACTTAACTTCCAAACGGAGGAGGGATAAGAAGTAGCAGTCATGGGTAAAGGAATCCTCTATCTAATGCTATTTTAGCTATTATAGGAGGTGACTTATTTGGAAGGGATGTGAGGTATACCTAGCCCATATAGTTAACACCAGTAGCATAGTACCCAACCTTAATCAAATACCTATGGTTTTATAGTTCCCCAATGTATTCTCATAAGAATTACCAGGGTTATTGAAGCATCAAGAAATAGATTTTGAGATTGTGATATATCCTAGCACAACTCTAATATCCATTACTCTATACCAGATAGCACCTATGGAATTGAAGGAGTTGAAGATATAATTATAGGAATTGTTGGATAAGGGCTTTATTAAACTTAGTATCTCACCCTAGGGAACACCAGTGCTATTCGTGAATAAGAAAGATGGGTAGCTTCAGTTATGTATCGACTATAGCCAACTGAATAGGGTAAAAGTCAAGAATAAATACCCATTGGCAAAAATTGATAACCTTTTTTCATCATCTACAAGGTGCTAGTATCTTTTCTAATATTAACTTGAGATCAAGTTACCACCAGTTATGGATTAATGAATCTGACATCCTTAAAACTACCTTTAGAGCCTAATATAGGCATTATGTGTTATTAGTTATGCCATTTAGGCTTACGAATGCTCCAACAGCAATTATGGATCTAATGAACCAGATTTTTAAACCTTATTTAGACCAATTCATCATGGTGTTTATAAAATGACATCTTCGTGTGTTCTATAAGTAGGGATGAACATAAGCAACACCTCAAAATGGTATTAAAGATTTTGAGGGAAAAATAGTAATATGCCAAGTTGAGTAAATGTGAGTTTTGGTTGAACAAAGTTGCCTTTTTGGGCAATATTTCTTTAGTTGAAAGTATTATAGTTGATCCAAGCAAGGTGAAAGTCGTGCTAAAATGGAATCCTCTTAGAAATGTGACAAAAATTCGAAGCTTCCTAGGATTAACTAGATATTATCAAAGATTCATAAAATTTCAATGATTGTAACCCTACTAACTCGACTATTGAGAAAAAGATGTGATATTTGAATGGGATGATAAATGCTAGGCTAGTATTAACAAGTTGAAGACTATGTTGACAGAGGCTCCTATGTAGTGATGCTTCACACAATAGACTTGGTTATGTTCTAATGCTGAAAGGCAAGGTAATTACATATTCCTCTAAGTAATTAAAACATTATGAAAGGAATTATCCCACACATGACTTGGAGTTGGCTACTTTTGTATTTGCATTGAAAGTATGGTGACACTACTTGTATGGGGAAAGGTGTTATATTTATACTTACCATAAGAGCTTAAAATACCTACCCATATAGAAAGAATTAAATCTTAGGCAGTGATGATGGATGGGGTTAATAAAGGATTATAGCTATTTGATCGACTACAATCTAGGAAAGGTAAATGTAATTGTAGATGCCTTGAGTTGAAAGTTTATTTATGCCTTGAAACCTATGAATGCTAGAGTATATATAGAGAAAGATGTAATTTTGGCTAAACTATAAGTTAAATCTGACTTCAAGCAACAAATAAAGGAAGCACAAAGGAGAGATGATCAGTTGGAGCAGACCATAAGCAAGGTCAAAGAATGGAAGATTACTGGGTTTAAATTGGGAGTTGATAAATGTTTATGCTATCAAGGCAAGCTGTATGCACCTAAAGTGGATGAAATAAGAACACAAATTTTGAAAAAGGCTTATATAGTTCCTTGCTCTATGCACTTGGGGAATACAAAGATGTATCTTGAACAAAAACCACACTATTGGTGGCCAAGAATAAAGCATGATACAGTGGAATATGTAGCTCGATGTTTAACTTGTCAATAAGAGAAAGTGGAACACCAAGATCCTTCTGGATTGTTACACTCGATAGCAATACTAGAGTGGAAATGGGAGAATATCACTATGGATTTTATGATAGGACTACCTTTGACACAGAATAGATGTGATGTTGTATTAGTGATAGTAGATAGGTACCAAGATAACTCACTTTATTCCGATCAGAATGGATTATTCCTTGGATAAGCTGGCACAACTTTACATTGTTAAGATTGTATGACTACATAGAGTACCTACAGCTATCATTTCTTACTAGGACATCGATTTACTTTGAGATTTTAGAGGAAGTTATAGGAAGCCTTGGGTATTAAACTAGCATACAGTACTACATTTCACCCTTAGATAGACGGATAATTAGAACTGGTGAAATAGACTTTGGAAGACATGCTACGTAGTTGTGTGATAGAGTTTAAAGGTAGTTGGGAGCAATACTTATCCTTGGATGAATTTGCTTATAATAATAGCCATCAAGCTAGCCTAAGGATCACACCTTATAAAGCATTATATGGTAAAAGGTACAAAACTACCCTTTTACTGGAGTGAAGGAGGGAAAGGTAAAATTATGGGATTTGACTTGATTAGAGATACAAAGGACAAAGTCAAGATCATAAAGGATAGATTAAAGGCTACTACAGATCAAGAAAAGTCTTATGATGACTTGAAATGGAAGGATATTGAGTTTAAAGTCAGTGAAAGAGTATTTCTAAAAGTGTCGTGGTGGAACAAGTTGCTCAGATTTGGTAAAAAGGGAAAATTTAGTCCCAAATTTATTAGTCCTTACAATATTATGGAATAGGTTGGACCATTAACGTATAAGTTAGCATTACCATCTGAGTTATAGTAGATCTATGACGTAATTCATGTTTCCATGCTGAGGTGATATAGGTCGGGCCCATCACATGTGATATCTGTAGAGGAAATACAAGTGTAGCCAAATAGGACATATGAAGAGGAACTAATAGAAATCTTGGTTAGAGAAGTAAAGCAGCTGAGAAATAAGACCATTACCTTAGTAAAACTACTATAAAGACATCACAAAACAACAAAGGCCACAAAGCAAAATAAAGAGCAAATAAGAGATCAATACCTGCACATGTTTGAAACAGGTATTTTTGAGGACAAAATTCCTTAAGAGTGGAAGAATTGTAATGCATGTAAGTCAAAGTTTCATAAATAGTACCTATGAGGCCCGAACAGTACCCTTTAGGAGTCAGGGCACCTTAGTAAGGCTAAAAAGGGGTATATTAGTCAAAAAACTTTGATAGGCTAAAAATTGACAAAATGAATTAATTAAAAAATTTACAGAACCAATAAATCATTTTAGGCTAAGAACTAGTGAATAGTGACAAAAAATGAGTTTATGTCGGGACAGCTCCGAGATTTGTAAGGACAGACCCAAAAATACCATACTTGGAAGGTCAAAAATTCCAATCTCCATTTTGGTGAAGGAATTTCAATTTTGTGAGATCATCTGATATTTATTCAGAATTTCTTATTTTTATGATTGAATAGTAACCATAGTCACCTTTAGAGTTTGAGCTCGAAATTTTATGAGTATTTTAATGGGTCTAATCAAGGATTTTTAAAACTAAAATGACTATTTATAGAGGTATAGAAAAATTAAAATGAACTTTTGAAGTTTAAAAGGAAACCAAGTGAATACAGACCGTTTGATCTCCACGTGTTACAATCAAGGCCATTTACCTTGGTAATATAAAAGGGCTTACACATGTGGGAGGTTCACATATGTATAGCCATTTTTCTCCCCCCCCCCCTTTTTCCCTTAGAATTCAATGCCA
>CANXYI012207164.1:0-10352 GCA_948208565.1 Hura crepitans | reverse complement strand
AGATGGAATTTGATGTTCTACCTACACTTGCTAATACACTTGGTCATAAACTCTGATACATCTCTTTCATACCAAGCCACCAAAATGACAACTTTAAATCTAGATACATCTTTGTGATGCCTAGATGCAAAGTATAAGGAGCACTATGAGCCTTTTACAAATTTTGCTTTTTTAGCTCGTCAACATTTGCTACACATATTCCTTCATGGTAGTACCAAAAACCATCACTCTTAATTTCATACTCAGTAGGCTTCCCCTCTCAGATAGCATTTATCACACTTATTAGCTTGTGATCATCTCTCTAACAATCCTTGACTTGTTGTAACAAATTAGGCTCTATTTGCATCTCTACTAATAAAGCATTATCACCCACAAGCTATAATATGACATTCATAGCTCTCATAGTTGCTATGAACTTCCTCCTGAAAGCATCAGCCACTACATTGGCCTATGTAGGATGATAATTGATCAAATAGTTATAGTCTTTCATCAATTTTATCCATCTCTTTTATCTCCAATTCAACTCCTTTAGTGTCAAAAGATAATTCAAACTCTTGTGGTTGGTGTAAACATAGCACTTCTCTCTATATAGATAGTGTCTTCAAATATTCAATGCAAACATGATAGCTATAACCTTTAGATCATAAGTAGGGTAGTTTTTCTCATGTGGCTTCAGCTGCCTCAAAGCATAGGCAACAACCTTGCCATCCTTCATCAGAATACAACCCAACCCATTATGAGACATATCACAATATATGGTAAAGTCCTTCCCTGAAACTGACTAAACAAGAATTAATGCTTCCGTTAATATCACCTTAAGCTTGTCAAAACTCTCTTAGCATATATCATCCTAGACAAACATGACATCTTTCCTTAACAGACAAGTCATAGGTGTTGCTATCAAA
Organism: Hura crepitans; assembly: GCA_948208565.1. Lineage (NCBI taxonomy): Eukaryota > Viridiplantae > Streptophyta > Magnoliopsida > Malpighiales > Euphorbiaceae > Hura > Hura crepitans. The sequence continues at coordinate 9,447 of CANXYI012207164.1, read as the reverse complement.
GAGAAAACCTTGACAAACTATCTATAATACCCTACCAAACCAATGAAACTCCTAATCTTTATGGTATTCCTAGATGGTTTCCACTCTCTAACTGCCTTAATCTTACTGGGATCAATACAGATCCCTTTTATAAAAGGTATGTGCCCAAGAAAAGATGCTTCATTAAGCCAGAACTCACACTTGCTTATCTCAGTATATAGCTTCTCATCTCTCAAAATCTATAAAATTGTCCTCATATATTATTCATGATCCTCTTTACTCTTAAAGTAAACTAAGATGTCATCAATAAAAACCACTATAAATTAGTCTAAATATTATCTAAATACATGATTCATCATATCCATAAAAGCCGTAGGAGTATTGGTAAGCCCAAATGGCATTACCAAAAACTCAGAATGGCCATATCTCATTCTAAAAGTTGTCTTTACCATATCAGACCCTTTCACCCTTAAACGATAATATCTAGAACTTATATCAATCTTCGAAAACACTTCAGCTTTTTTGAGTTAACCAAATAGATCATCTATCCGTAGAAAAGGATAAATGTTCTTAATGGTCACCTTGTTTAAGTATCTGTAATCCACACACAATTGAAGAGAACTATCTTTCTTCTTAATAAATAGAACTAGTGCTCCGTAAGGTGACACACTCAGCTTGATGAAGCCCTTATCAAGTAACTTTTTAATCTAAATCTTCAAGTCTTTTAACTCTACTAGAGCCATCTAATATAGAGCTATCAATATCAAAGTAGTGCCAAGTAGAACCTTAATACTAAACTTGAGTTCCCCTTCCAGTGGCAAACTAGGCAACTCCTTAGGAAAAATATCTATAAAGTCTGACATTACTGGTATAGAACTGGCATCTAACTCATCTGTACGAGTATCATATACATTAGCCAAGAAAGCTCGACAACCCTTCTTAAACATATGTCTCATTATCACAGTTGATATGACATTGGAACAAAAAGTCTATTCTCTCACCCACAACTATGATCTTAAACCCATCTTTAGCCATAATGGTTATCCTCTTCAACTTGCAATCTACCATCGCTTGATACTTGGACAACTAGTCCATGCCCAATATCAAGTCAAACTCATCAAATGGTAACTTGATGAGATCAGCCAAAAACTTATACCCTTAAACCATCAAAGGACACTTCTTTTTAAACCTTGTTTACTATAACATGCTAACTTATGGGATTACTAACCAAAATCTCTAAGTCAAGAAACTCATAATCTAACCCTTAATTTTGTGCTCATATTGTGCATTTATATGAATATACAGATCATAGATCTATCAAAGCTAAAGTAGGTGAGTCAAAGAGATGAAAAGTGCTAATAATAATGTCTGGTGCACCAGCATCCTCCCTGGCTGTAATGGCATATGACTAGTAAGAGCTCTATCATCAGCTCTAAACTTTACTATGTCTCTTTAAGCTCTGTCTCCTCAATCTCCCTTCTAGCCTCTAATGGAAAATATGTAGATCCCTATCTGGCATCAGCTCTCTTTGGACAACCTATAAGAAAATGATCTAGTGACCAACAAGAAAAGCACACCCCTAGCTTTAGCTTTTAACACTCTCCTTTGTGTTTCTTATGGCAAGTCTGACACTGAGGTATCTATCCACTCTTAGCTATTAAGATTAATGTACTAGTAGCTTGAGATTGTTGTCTAGTCTTACCTTTATTGCCCTGTATTATCTTCTGAGACTAGCCCTATTTTTGTGTTTACTGTGGTGCCTCAGACTGATTCCCCTTAAACTTTTTGTCGAATCTTTAAACTTCACTAGAAATTCTCTAACCAAAGAACCACTTCTTCTGATAGAATTCTTTCTTCTCTTTTTGAACCCCCTCTAAAGAGTGACAAATTAAAACTAGTTATCAAAGATCCTTGATCTTCATAGGAATTAAATATGACTTGATATCCATATGTAATCCCTTCTTAAATCTCTTACACTTGTCAGCGACTATGGAAATCGTCTTTTTAGCATACTGGTTGAGTATGGCAAAGTCTTTCTCATACTCTCCAATGGACTTTTTCCCTTACTTAAGGTTTATAAACTATTGTCTTCTGTCATCCAGATAATCTTCGGTGATATACTTCTTATGGAACTTTGTTAAGAAAAAGTCCCATGTCAACTAATCATCTAACTTATACTCTGTTAGGTTTTCCTACCGTTTTGATGCTTCTTCTTGCGGCAAAGACATAGCATAGATCACATTCTCTTCTGGGGTGCATCGCATATGCTCATTATCATTTTAGTACAGTCTAACCAATACTCTACTTTCCTAAGCTCTACCATACCTTCTCTCTTGAAGTCTTTGGTTCCTATCTTCTTAACTCTCTCAAGGTAGGTCTTTTAAAGTGCTAAGGGAACCTTTAGCTACTGTGTTAGTGGTAAAGCAGTAGTTGTAGCCTATCTTAAGAGCTATAACATCTCCAGCAGAAACACTAGTGACACTAGAGCTATCAATGATACTTACCTTGTTGCACTATAAAGATGCAACTCGATATAACTTTTGTCCCACAGACATAAAACTTGACTCTCAAGTTTCTCATCTTAGTGCAATGCGTGATCACTCATCTTATCAATAGATGAGGGAACAATTCTTAAGCCTCTATATAATAAATTTTATGATGTATAAACTCAACCTAAAGCACTCATATATTGCCTAGGAATGCTTAAATTAGAGCTATGATACCACTAAATGTAACATCCCTTACCCAGTCCAGACGCTAGTCGAACGCCGAACCTAACTAAGGAATGTGCACACAAATGTGTTATCAAACTCTTAACATGTTATCGTAATTTTAAAATGTGATTAAATCATTTTTTCTAAAACATCTATCTTATAATAATACGGGTTTACAAAAATTTTTCAAAAATTAGTTAATTTCTATATTTTGAAATCCTCATGCCAAAAATCCAATAGCATAATAGTTGTATCAGGACACTATCCTAAATATGAATAGTAACTTGCATAGTAAATAACACTTCTATAAATATTTTCTTGTCATTCTCATATCCTATGATCTTTTTGATCACCGCAAATCCATTATCAAATCAATAACTCAAAACATGTATCAATATCTTAGCATACAATCATTAGAAATAAAAAAAATCAACTTTAAATTAGTTTACAAACCTTTCAAAATCCAAAAATTAATGATTTATCTAGTTTAGGGCCCATTCCCAAAAATTACATCCATATGAGTGCAATCTAACTATGCATTAGAAAATTTAAATATAATTTATACCAAAAGAACCTTTCTCTCTTAAAAATTGGATGATCTGAGGCTTCGGCTCAAATTGTCACCTTACCTATGCATCATAAAAATAGACAATGTGCTAAGTAATAGCTTAGTGGTGTAATCAATATAACTTGCATAAGTATACCAATTATCACCGTTCATTAATATATATGAAATATGCACATTCGCATTGTAACATAATATGCAACAATGAACATATTATCCATGATTACTTTAATATAGCATAAAATATATACCTGTTGCTTTATAAATATCAGACATCAATAAAACATGTCATACATTATATTAACATGTTCATTATTCATTAAGATCTATTTATTAAGCCCATACTCAAGAAACAAATACACTATGGATAACGGAGTATCAATGGACTAGTTAGACCCTTAGAACCACGTAGGCCCTGCACGCATTGGACCTGAAGTTCAAAAAAGCATAGACCAATAGGTTATCATGCATCAGTTCCGAAGGTCAGGACATAAATCAAATCATCAGTAGGCATCATACCCAAGGTTAAAAATAAGATCCAAAGATCAACATATCATAACTTGTAGGCTATGTAAGAACCCATCAGTTTACGTATCACAACCTAAAGGCTACAAAGGTACTAAAGTACCCTAGCTAATAGCTATTGTGACTCCTAGTTGACCAATCAACCTATCCGACTAGGTTGTTTAATTATATGGGTTATTAACCATTTACTTTTAGTTCCAACATATTAATATCGCTTAATAATGCTTTTAGTTAAATTTGATTTAGCCAACTAATAACTAAACTGGGAAAAGTGCAATTATAAGCTTTTTATGTTATTATGACATGCAACACCACATTACAATGCGATATATCAAGTATTTGCATACATATTCTAACAGACACATTATAACAATTCTAGCTCATATTAAACACGTTAGCATTCTTAAGACATAATATTCACCATAATATAAACACATATCTTATAAGCTCATACACAAAATCATCATATTCATAAATATGTCATTCACATGCCATTAAAGTTATCCTATCATTACATGCATGTCATATACACATGAATATGCTATAGGTACAATAATAAAGTAATATATCACATAAATCTCATACTGCATCATAAATACACTATATCATGTATTTAAGAGATAACATGACACATTATCATATTACATCACTTTTATGTCACAAATATACATAATACATCTTAAACGCATTATGGCTACTTATGATGTCATATGGGGATCCATTAAACATAATTCACTTTATTATTTATTTCCATTCATATAAACAAACATAAACATTAACACACATAGCATACATCAAAATACCACTTACATGCAATAGGCCATTTGGCCACCCGCCATATGGTAGGCCATTTTATACATTTCCTTAATGTCATTGGAACCATCTCATTCCTCATGATTAAGATCATAGACTTAACTATGCATAAATTATTCATGCTCCTTATAAAGCATAAACATACTTAAATATTTCATAAACCATATCATGATTCATACATTATAATGAGTATATCATTTAATCACATGTTCAAATCTCACATACATATAACCAATTAGCCAATTTCATACTTAATTCATCATTTGCATGTATATAATGCCATTCCACACTCATACACACACACACATAGGCCATTCTACCATTTTGCTTGTAACCCTCTATAATGTAATTCATCTCTTCATTCATCATTTTTCATGTCCATATGATCAATTACATCACTTTATTCCATCTCATGCATTCATTATCTTAAATCATGTCAACATAGAAATTTAAAACCATGCATATGCACACCTCACATTGTCCATGTAATTTGCACATGTATATACACATACTTGCATGTCTATATATTACATAATATTAATGTTCATCATTTTTCATCATTCTATAGTTAATTAGATTTTAACATACATTAATTTCATCATTAATCACCATTTAATGCCAATTATAAGCTTGCATGTGCATTTAATACATAATCTTCATTAATTACATATTATGGAAATATTAGAGCATAATTAACTTTACATAATTTATGTTGATTACATGTACTAAGAGAGTCAAAATGCACTCCTGAGGACTGCATACATCTTGCTCTTGCCTTTGTCTTGGGTTTTGTCAATTTCCTTAACTAACCATTATAGATTCAATAAGTAAAAATTTGTAACAAATCATATGAACACTAAAAATGAATACCGACCATATATATAAACTCTTGGGCACTAAGAGAACCTAGAAAAATTATCAAAATTCAAAAGATCTTGCCTAAAAAATTTTGGGTCACAATTCATTAAGGTACAAAATTGGGCCAGACTCTTTGTTACACAAATCGAGGTGGAATCAGCTTCTCAAATTCATGGAGGCTTGGACTCAAGGCTTGAATGAATGAAATTAGCATAAAAATAGAGCTTGAAGAAGCAAAAATGGCTTCTTCTACTCTTTAGAGGCATGGACAACAAAGGGAGTAAAGGAGAAAGCATTATTCCTCCTTTGACCCCTTTATTGGCCTTTATGTAGTCCCTTTTTTATTTTTTTTCTTACCTTGTTTCTGGCATCTGGGAGTCCCATAATTATCCATCACTCAAGCCTAAAAAATCTATGCTAAAAAAATGCAAAAAATCGATAAAAATGTAGTTTTTATGATTACTCAATTTTAGTAAAATTACTTTCTAACCTCCAAAAATTCCAATTCTAGTGCCAACAAGCTAATTATAATTTTTTTGTATTAGGTTATATAAATCCTAGAGTTTTTTAAGCAACTTTTTGAATATTTTATGGCTCAGCTAAATTTAGGTCACTATTTAAGTGACACTACCGTAAAACTTAACTATCATTTTTAACTACCCAAAGGACTTTGTTTTGACTTTAAATTTCACCTAAAACTATGTTATGATTAATGCTTCCATTTAGTAAAATTAGTGTGATCTGACCTTAAGAAATGCTATTCACATCTCGGGAAGTACTATTTATAACACAAGGATTTTTTGTGCATTAAATTACTTCTCCTCTTAAAATAATGTCATCCTCGACATTACCTAGCTCAAAAAATTGAGGATATTGCTCCTTTATCTAAGCTTCTATTTCCTATGTAGCCTTCTTTATCCCATGGTGCTTTTAAAGAAACTTCACTAGTGGTATTGACTTGTTCTGAAGTTCTTTAACCTTTCTATCCAAGATCCTTACTAGTTTTTCTTCATAAGATATATCCAGACAAATCTCTATTTCTTCCACTAATAGCATATGTGTCAAATCTATTTTGTACCTTCTAAGTATAGATACATGGAAGATATCACAAATCTACTAAAGTTCAAGATGCGAAGCTAGTCTATTGGCTACTGTTCTTACACGTTTTATTACTTCATATGGCCCAATAAATGTAGGACTCAACTTGCCTTTCTTACCAAAGCATAAAACCTTCTTTCAAGGTGAAACCTTGAGAAACACTTTGTTTCCCACCTTGTACTAAACATCTTTCTCTTCATTTTAGTATATGACTTCTATCTGTCAAAAGCTGCTTTCAACCTTTCTCTAATAATCTTCACATTCTTCTCTATATCCTTGACCAAATTTGCTCCTATAAGCTTAGTCTCACTAAGCTCATTCCAACACAAAGGAGTTATGCACTTCCTTCCATAAAAATGCCTCATAAAAAGCCATGCCTAAGCTCGTTTGATAGCTGTTATTATAATCGAAGTCCACCAATGATAGATAGCAATCCTAGCTACCCTTGAACTCGATGGCATAACTCTTCAACATATCCTTAAACACATAATAAACATGTTTTATCATAAGCACAACATCATATATACTAAACATCATATCACTCAAGTATTAAAAGACTACTTGAATGACTCTTTTTGACTATCCATTAGTCTATGGATGAAATGCCGTACTGAAGCTCAACTGAGTACCTAAGGCATTGTGAAGCTTTTTCCAAAACCTCAACATAAATTGTGGGTCTCAATCCGATATGATGGAAGATATCACTCCATGCAACCTGATGATCTCAGCTATGTTTAACTCACAAGCTTCTCCAAAGAGTAACCCATCCTCACTGGTATAAAATAAGTTGTCTTGGTCAAGCAATCTACCACAACCCATATCGAGTCACACTTGCTCCTTGTCATATGCAACTTGACAACAAAATCCATAGTGAGCCTATCTTATTTCCATTTTGGAATTGCTATAGGTTGCAAAAATATAGATGGAACCTAATGCTCTTCCTTCACTTGTTGACAAGTAAGGCACCTAGTTAGATACTTTGAAACATCCCTTGTCATACCAAGCCAACAATATGACAACTTCAAATCCTAATACATTTTTGTGCTACCAAGATATATAACATAAATAGCATTATCAGCCTTATCCAAATTTTGCTTTTTCAACTTTTTAGCATCTGGAACATAGATCCTATCATGATAATATAGATAATCACCACTTTTTATCTCATACTCAATAGGCTTCCCCTCTTAGATAACACTTATCACACTTATAAGCCTATGATCATCCTTCTATAGATCCTTAACTTGTTGTAACAAACTGGGCTTGACTTGCATCTTTGCCAATAAAGCACCATCATCTATAAACTACAACCTGACATTCATGGCTCTCATGGTTGCCATGAATTTTCTGCTGAGAGCATCCACCACAACATTGTCCTTACCAAGATGATAATCGATCAAATAATCATAGTCCTTGATCAATTCCATTCAGCATCTTTGTCTCAAGTTCAGCTCTTTCTGGGTAGGAAGATACTTCAGACTCCTATGATTGGTATAAACATAGCACTTCTCTTTATAGAGATAGTGTCTACAATTCTTCAAGGCAAACACAATAGTTGTAAGATTTAGATCATTAGTAGGGTAGTTATTCTTAAGTGGCTTCAGCTACCTTAAAACATAGGCAACAACCTTGTCATCTTACATAAGAACATAACCCAACCTATTATGAGATGCATCACTATGAATAGTGAAATCCTTCCCAAAAACTAGCTAAACAAGAATCGATGCTTCTATCAACATCACTTTAAGCTTGTCAAAACTCTCTTGACACCATTCCTTAATAGACGAGTCATAGGTACTACTATCAAAGAGAAACCCTTGACAAACCAACTATAATACCTTGCCAAACCAAGAAAACTCCCGATCTATGTGGTATTCCTAGGTGGATTCCACTCTATAACTATCTCAATCTTACTAGGATCAATCTAAACCCCCTCTACAAAAGCTATATGCCTAAGAAAAGACACCTCATTAAGCCAAAACTCACACTTACTAAGCTTTGCATATAGCTTCTCATCTCTCAGAATTTGAAGAACTATCCTCAAATGTTGTTCATGCTCTTCTCTCCTCTTGGAATAAACCAAGATGTCATTAATGAAGACAACCACAAATTGGTCAAGATATAATCTTAACACATGGTTCATTAGGTTTATAAATTCCATAGGAACATTGGTAAGGCCAAATGACATTACTAAAAATTCATAGTGGCTATATCTTGTTCTGAAAGCTGTCTTCACCATATTAAACTCTTTCACTCTTAACTGATAATAGCCTAACCTTAGATCAATCTTAGAGATCCCTCAAACCCTTTTAAGCTGATTAAAATGATCATCAATCTATGGAAATGAATACTTGTTCTTGATGATCACTTTGTTTAGCTATCTATAATCCACACACAACTGAAGAGAATCGTCCTTCTTCTTAACAAATAGAACCGGTGCTCCCCATAGTGACACACTAGGCCTTATAAAGCCCTCATTCAATAACTCTAGAAGTTGAATCTTTAACTCTTTAACTTTATTGATGTCATCCAATATAGAGTTATAGATACCAGAGAAGTGCTAGGTAACACTTTAATACTAAACTCGTGTCCCTATTTTGGCGATAAATCGGGTAACTCTTCAGGAAACACATCCATGAACTTTGACACTATTGGTATATGACTAGCATCTAGCTCTCCACTATAGGTATCATAAACATCAGCTAAAAAAGCTTAACAAACCTTCTTTAACAAGTGCCATGATTTCACTACTGAGATAACATTAGACAGAAAGTCTATCCTCTCACCCACAACTTTAATCTCAACCCCATCTTCAGCCTTAAAAGATATCCTCTTTAACTTGCAATCCATCATGGCTTAATACTTGGATAACTAATCCATGCTCAATATCAAGTC
>CANXYI012207058.1:0-12990 GCA_948208565.1 Hura crepitans | reverse complement strand
TTACTATGCCTCATGTTATAGCCATTTATTTTAATTCCAGATATTTGGATTTAAATGGTTATTCCTTTAGACTTTACTATTGGCAAAATGAAAAATTTTAAGGCATAAGGATGTTAACAGTGTTATTGATGATCCAACCTTAATGATGAGTTTTGATACATAGATGAGATCTTATATTTTCACATATCATTTTGTACAATTGAGTAATTGCATTATGTGTGTGTGTGTGTGTGTGTGTGTGTGTGTGTGTCTATATATATATATATATATATATATATATATATATATATATATATTGCTCTTATATGTTCGTTAAATGTATGTTGCAAGTATGTTGGATAGCATATAACTTAATATAATTATAATTAATGTAAATCCATATTAATTTAATAGAGTGAGGTTAAATGATTAGTTATAAATAGTATTAATATATGTGTTTATGTGTTGACATGGGTTAATCTACTTATTGGATTTCCATTAGGCATGAATTTGAGAAACATATAGGTTTATTTATCATGCTATGACTTTATTTGTATAGAAAATCTTGTTATTTTATGTGAGCTTTGTTTTAACTTCTGATGACAAGTATAGGTGATTTGTGTTAGGGTTACATTACTGAGGATTTTATCCTCAACATGTCAGTTTTACCTTATAATGGTACATGATAGATAGAGTTAAGGGAAAAGCTAAATGCTACATCAAAGTCCACTAGAAGGAAAGACATAGTAATATATGAGGAAGTTTTGTATTTAATTGTTGCATATTATCAAGTATATAGTTATCCATATATCTTTTACTATAATCTTCATGTAGTTTGTATACTGAGATCTTAAACAAATGATTTATGTACATACATGTAATACTAATTTATGCATGATAATGGATCATTACAAAATAGATTTGGATGATAATTGAATTTGATTTGGCATTTTTGGATATTGAAATGATTTAACATGATTGTCAATGATGGTGTGTATATATGCTATAAAACTTGTTTATGGGTTTTGGTTTGTGCATCATGAAATATGTATATCAGGCTTGTGGTACTCTCTTACCAGATCGTCTTAGAGTTCGGGTAAAGGATGTTACAACATGTATATGAGTACATGACATTAAGCTAATTGTATAAACTATGTGGCATCCTATATTCAGATCTATCTATAGTTCGGGTAGAGGATGTTTCATACATAGGTTGAGGCTATTGAATTATAATGGGTTATTAATGACTTGGAATGCATAAAGATAGTTATATGCATGTTTGTAAAGTAAATGAGTAGAAATTATAAAAAAAAGAAAACCTCTCTTGGCCAAATATAATGAACATAACATGTTGATATATGCATAGGCCCCTATTAGGAGTATATATATGTATTATAAATGTATGATCACTAGAATGAAATGGAAATATAGAATTTTGTCTAAAATGCTTATATGGCTAAAATATATATCAAGGTTTAAGCATTCATATTTTCTTCAAAATGTATATAAAAAATTGTGTATCAAGTATGGAATAGAGGTTTTTATGAGGTAATTAACTATTTATGAGTTAAGATAATGATGTACATAATATGTATGTAAAATTATGCATGATAAACTATGAATTATTATGGTATAATATGTGTAGAGATACAAGGGATGAGGTGGTTGTGTTTAGGGTTGCCACCTAGCTTTATATAAGACCTACTAATCTTTTAAGCATAAAAGGCTCAAAATAAAATCTTATTTATGCCCCAACAATATACCTTTCTTTTACATTTTAATGTTTAACAATCCCATATCATGTAAGCAAGAAAAATAATTAAAATAGATGCAACACCATTACACATAAGGAAAAGTAAATTACAACAACTAAAATATATAACAAAGCATAAATATATAAATTATAAATCCATAAAATGTGTTATTCATTTAATCGTTCATAAACCTAACAACCTCATAATTCCATAGGAATTGGTAGTAATTGCCAACTCCATTTATTATGAGAAGACCAATTAATTATATAGAAAAATCATTAGTATGAGGTTAAATTTTACATGTAAAGGAAGTTAATTAAATTACCTATTACAATCCAAAAAAACTGAAATAATTAAAAGGTATAAAACAAAAACAAAGATAAATAAAATACACATTCTATTTTAACTTAGTGTCATCAAATTCATGCAGACTATATGAGCCTCCTAAGTTCATCTATGCAAACTTCATATGTGACCAATATAGGCCCATGCAGACCTTATATCTAGTAATTCAAATAAAGTGATTAGAATAACAAAAAGAGATCCATTAGGACTTAATAATGACATAGAATCATAGAATAATAGTGGACATGAATAACATATGAATGGTCATGGTTATTAACTAATTATTGATAAAGATCTATATTACAATTCATACCATCATTGGAATGAGCAATGATTGACATAAATCATGAACATTCTAATTGCAAATTGGTATATGTAGAATATAAAAAATAGGTTATGTAAAATAGTTAGTCCATGTGAACCTGAATCCTTGTTAAAGGAGGTTTGTGCAGACCATTCATCAATTCCAAAAAGTAAGTGTGATTACTATTTTTCTATGAATGATTAAAACATAAATAAAATAATTTACAAATGTTAACCTACACCTATTATTGACTTGGGAATTATAATGAGTTATCTCACATATCAATTGATTATGGGAGATCCTCGGTTAAGGAATAAAATAAAGCAAAGCAATGAAAAATAACAAGAAAGGTGGCCTCAGATCATACCTTGTGATAAATCTCTAAGCAACAAGACAAAAGTTATAGTTTAGCAAGAATTAATTTGTTTAGTGATGGTTTGGACTAGTAAAATCATTTTTGTGCTAGAGCATTCTTTGGTTAATTGTTGATTATTAGTTATTGGTCCCTCCTTTTAAATTAATGAAAGGGGTTTATATAGGATTCTAAAGAGGCTTTTCCATTTAGTTGAATGGAAAGTCTCACTTGATTAGGAATCAGAGTGCAAATAGGAAGATTGAATTTTTAGAAGCTTTTAAAACGAGGTCTATGCAAACCTAGTTGTGTGAAAGAAGGTTTATACAGACTAGAGGCTATTAAGGTCTAAGCAAACTATAGGCCATATGCTCATTTCTTCTAGGCTAGTAACTTATTAGTCTATGCAGACCTTAGGCTAGCAAGTCTATGCAAAAGCTATACAGTTAGTCAATATGGACTATGGTTTTAGGTTACTTCATCTTGTTGCTTGGGTAGTCTTTAGTTATCTTTACGACCCCTATAAAAAGTTAATAAGTTTACACCACTCATGCATTAATTATATAGTTTACATAAATATGCACACATGTAAAGGAACACGGATACATCTAGCTAGAACATTAGCATACCCATTTATCCATGCACTAGACAAGTATATTCATTTCATGCACTTAGTTACAAACACCCATACACAATGTCTATAAAAACCCACGCAGATGCATATTAGCACATCATTATCCATGCATAGTAGTGCAATACATAGTCAATCAATCATTCATTTGTTGCAAACATATACACATATACACATAAGCATCCAAGCATCAACAATGCATAAACATGCATAAATTTAGAAAATATTAGGTACATATATGTAGGCATGCATAAGAACATACATGCTTCATTTACTCATAGTCATTACTATTAGAAAAAATGTAGTTTAGTGACTGATATTAGCAACCGAGTTGAAAATGGTTGCTAATTAGCAATTGATATCATAATCGATCACAAAAGAGAAAAAAAATAATGCACTCAGTTAATCATAGTAACTAATTACGAGATCGGTCTCTAAATTTTACGTAAAAATTTGGCATGCCTTTATAGCGACTAAACTTTTGTCGCTAAAATTAGTTTTGATAAGAATTTAGTAAGAACAAAAATTGCAGTCGCTATATTAAATGAAAGTTATATTTTTTTATAATTAGCAATGGATTTAGAGACTAGAATTTTGTGGTTGCAATATTATTAAATTTTGATTGTAAAATTTTAGTAATCGAATTTTTATGCTAGATGATCGCTAAAATATTTTTACATTTTTTAAACAATATTTGTCAATTTATTTATAGTATATTATTAATTTATTTAAAAAATTATTTTAAATAATATTAATATAAATAAATGGTGATTATAATTTCATTAACAATTAATTTTATTATGAAGAAACTTTAATAATTAATAGTTAATATATTGTACAACATAAAAATAAAAGAAATTCATGTTTACTTAATTAAAAACTAAATTTTATATATCAATATTAATTTATATAATTAATAACAAACTATCATTAATCATAAATGTTAATAACATTAATGTAAATGATGTTAGACCTGTTAATTTCTTTCCATAACCTAAGTTCAAATCAAACTCAAAAAAAGGCGCATCACCCAATTCAGATCTTAATCTAAAAAATTTAGAATCAGGTATAGATTAATGTAAAACTCAAAAGAGTTAACCAGAAATTGAAATGAACTGAGAGACGTAACAACCCTAATTTTATTCATAAATTCATTTTCATTAATCATACATATTTTCTATGTATTTGTATTTTTATTATTAATATCAATTTGATTTGATATTATTATGTAAAATAATATATAATTTACAATTTAATATATAATCATTATTAAATTTGATTATATCTATTTAATGTTTGATTAAATTGGATTATTTTTTAATTTATTTATCAAATAAATATGTTAATATTTTTTGACATAGACTCGACATGAAAAAAACTCGAATGGACCGAGTCACATAAAAACTCGTATGACTTGATTTTTTAAAAATAATTTTTAATTGATTTAATTAATAGGATTAAAATAATTTTTTGAAAATTTTAATATATATTAATGTCATGTCACCTTTTACGTTGTTATTAAATGATTTTGATCATAATTAATATAAATCATCTTATTATTATTATTATTATTATTATTATTATTATTATTATTATTATTATTATTATTTTAAGATATCAAATTTAATTAAAATCAATTCATGATTTTAATTTCTCATTTCTTATGTTTTAAAGTTCAATTAAATTAATTAATTAGTCAAATTTCATAAATTATTCTCCTCAATTGAATAAGACTATCTTAGCAATATAAATAAATTTTTCATTAGCCAAAAAACCCTTATATAATACTTTGAAAAGAGAAACCTATAAATGGTAAAAAAAGGAATTTTATTTCCAAACACTACTAATGCATTCTCTCTACCCACAACTGTCTCATGCCTTTCTCCCTCCTTATCTTCTTCTTATTTTGAGTCATAGGGTTGATAGAAGGCAAGCTCAAATGGTGCCATTGAAATTGAAATCATGTTTTCAATTTCATGGATCATCAATTGGGAGTTATACGAATAGTGTTATGAATATGGTGAAGACCGAGAGTGCCACGCCCCGACTTTTGGTCCAATTTACTCACACATATAGTGAGAATTGAAGGAAATCATGGTGAATAAAATTGATGTACAAATCGAGTAGAGTCTATTGGTATGAACAGTAGAGTGAAAATTCATCGAGGGATGTAATGGTCATTTTCTAAAATGTTAGGGCAAATATAGAAAAGAGTAATTAAAGGCTTATTAATAAGTGGAACATGTATGGAAGAGGTAGAAACATAGAAATAACATGAAAGGAATGCAAGAGTGTGAAAAGAATGAGGTTCCATACTCAATCTTAGTGAATAGTAACACCAAACTATGAATAGTTCCACTCAAGCCCAACTAGGGTTATCATATCAAAAATAAGTATTAATTAAAAGACAATGTGTGGTGAAATTTAGGAATCAGTTGAGGTTATATAAGTGGTTAAATAAGCAAAAGAAGTTTGAATTGTAGTGTTCTAGTGAATAATAACTTAGTTTTAGCTTAATGATAAAATATCTAAAATGAGCTCAAAAAAATCTGAAATTAGCACGACCTAATGGTAAAAAATTCAACGTAAGCCAATGGTGTTAAGGTTGGAATTTCTTAACTAGGGGAAATAATTTATTAAAGTTAATTAAAATTGTGATTTATTGGTTTAGTGGGTTCTGCTCAGTCAAAAATTATAGAATTCGAGGGAGGCACTAATTAAAGTATTTCTAAATTTTTGATATTAAGAATGGAATTGTTTGAATCCTCTATAATCAAAAATGAATTTTTATGCACTAAAATATGTTAGAAATAATATCAACCACTAGATTTTAAGTGAATTGATATTGGCCATTGAAGTGGGGTATAAAAGGGGTGAAAACATCTAGCTTATATGTAGAGAATTCTTAACATCATCTACATCTCCCACCTCTTAAACTCGAAGTGTTTCTTCTCCCACCATAAACATGATATTTTCTCTCTGCTCTCCCCAAATATACACTTATAAACCCAAACTAAAGGTGTTGAATCCATCTAACACCTTTATAAAGACTAAAAAAAGGTGAAAAAGAAGTAAAAAAAGGTGAAAAAGAAGCAAAACAAGGGAGATTTAGAGTGTTCACATCCCTTCCTTTATGGGGCCAATCAAATCGAAACAACCAAAAACTCAACCTAAATCTCACTCCTCAAGTCCTAAAAGATGAGAAGGAAATTTGAGGAATCCTAAGCTGTTGCCATTTGATTAGCCTAGAAGGAGTGAGTTAGGCACTATAAGGTAGGAGTCACCATCCAACTAGAGTTGGGAAATACCTTATGCGGCCAAAATCAGAGTAGTTCAAAACCCTACTCTTATTTATACCTCAAGTTAATAAGGAATTTCAATTTTAAATTTATGATATTATCCTTTTTCTTAAGTAGATTTTATCATTAAAAATAAATCACATAATCACGTAAAAAGAATAACCAAATATATTTACAGAAATAAAGTGCTTGAAACTAAAAATAGCACAAATGAAATTGGGTCATTGATTATTTTGAGAAATTTGGTTCTCATATGCCAATTTTAGAAAACAAATTTAATTATTGTGACTTTTATTAAGGAAAAATCAAACCCTATTTTATTAAAAAAAACACCAACTAATTAGGTACAAAATGATTTTGATTATTTTTATAATGTGTAAAAATCATTTTCTACCCATTAAAACATTCATGGAATATATAGGGAAACAATAAAAATAAAAATAGATTATATGACAATTACCTAAAATACATTCTAATCGAATAAAAATAAAATTACATTTGAAGTATCCTAAAATACAATCTAAATAAATAAATTGAACAATATTAAAGAGAATAAGTAGAAGAAAATAAAGAGTGAAATAAAAACAATAAAAAGGAACAAGGAATAAAAATTAAAGGAATGACAAAGGACAACTTCATCGGTGTTTAATGAAATGGTAGAAAGAAAGGATAATTAGGAACCAATAAATCAAACAACTCACATCATAACAAAATTACAATGTTAGTATGTGAAATAAAAAGATGAATAGAAATAAAATGAAATAAATACGACAATAATAATGTACAAATAATAAATTATCACATATAATAGGTAGATAAATAAAAGAAAAAGAAAGAAAAATAAAAGAAAAAGGAGAAAGGTTGGTTGACCCATGGTGTATAGTTGCCTTTAGGAAATATGAAATGGTGTTTTGAAAGCATTTTTTGAACTTTTAATGCACATATATCGTGAAAAGTCTTCCCCTCTTGAAAAATTGACTTTCAATTTTTATACACGAACTTCAAGGCAAGAACAATCATTTTGGAGGCATAAATGGCCATTTTTCTAAAATGGTCGTTTTCAAGGTAAAACAGCTATTTTCTCAAAAATAGCTATTTTCCCTTTGTAATAGTCATTTTGGTGAAAAATGGCTATTTTGGCAAGTAAAACAGTCATTTTCCATACGAAAATGGTCATTTTTCAAAATATTGATTTTTTAAAATATTTTACTCCATACGCAGGGGCTTAGCCCACCGTACCCCCCCTTTACATTAGTGTTAGGCATCAAGCTTGGGTGTATTAGCCCAAGCCCTTAACCTACCACGAATGCCTATTTTTCTTGCATTTCAAGTCACATCATGAGATTTTTGAGTTGGGCAATGACTTAAAGGGAAAAAATTTAAAGAAAACTTTGAGATCTTTAAGCTGGACATTATCATCCCTTTTATCAGGAATTTTTGGTTCTTTCTTCATCATTAGACAATTTAAACATGGGAGCCCCAGAAATCTAGTGTCTACATGGAGGAATTCAAGTATGGAGAATTTTAGAGATTCAAATTTCATATGATGCTAAGTTGGTTATTTTTTAGGTTTATATATTTTCTAGGTTATTTTGAGAGCCAAATTAAGTGATTTTAGTGTTGATTTGGAGTTTGGAGCAAGTGTGAATTTTCTATGAAGTTTTCTAATGAAAAATATATTATGTTTCTAGTGAATTTTTGTGGTGAGCATGGGATAAGCAAATCAATGGTTTATAAGGCTAATTTGGAGGCAAATGAACTCATAGGTAAGTGTATTCAATGAAATATATGCTTATTTATATGATTAATAAATTTCGAGTATATGTGTGGATGTATGGAAATTGCTTAGTTTTATGATTATGTAATCTTTAATGTATGATTAAGGCATAATTAAGTGATATAAATGTGTTTAAGATGATTTATTTGGTTTGTTTATTTGATATAGAAGAATTTTTTAAATTAATTATATATGGTTATATGTGGTTAGTTTATGTTAGTGTTGAAATTATTGATAATGTGTATCTTAGTATGAAATTATAGAAATTTATGGGATATTATGAGTAAAAGTATGATTAAAATGAGGTCAAATAAAATATGGTGTTAACAAATTAAGTTGTTATATGTATGTGAAATATGGTATAAAGAATGTATATGTATGTGTAATGATGTTTAAGTTAGAAGATTTTATGAATTATATATATTAAGGTTTGAATTATGTGTTAATTAATGCATTGAAGATTAAAGATTAAAAATAGTATTAAGAGAGAAGAAAAAAATGAGTATGATAGTTAGATGCTTAATTTTGATCTATTTAGTATATATAAATTAATTTTAATAATATATTTATTGAATTAAATTATAAAAAATTTTATTTAGATGAATAATTGATGAATAAATGAATTTAACAGTATATGTATAGATATAATGGTTTTGAATAAATGTCTAAGTATGATAATGAATTATAGTGTAATTAAACCATATAAAGTTAAATTAGGCTATTATGGTAAGGTTAATTAAATGATGAAAGATTAAAATAAATAAAATGTGGTGCTCATGAAAGAATTAATGACACACACACACATACACACACACATATATATATATATATATATTAATTATCATTAAATAATTAATTCAAGTATGCATGAGTACAAATAAATGTTTATGTGTGTTATGTAAAGACATGTGGTATCAATAAATAATAAATGAGTTAAAAGGTATGTAGAATAATAAATAAAAAATAATAATATTAATAGGAAAGTAAAATAAGATAAAGTAAAGTAATTATTTAAGTTAATTAATGATATGGAAAAATATTAATATGTGATTTATGTATCAAGATATGGAATTAATTAAATAAATAAATATTTAAGTTAATATTTGCATATATGGATTAAATAAATGAGTATTTAAAAATCATATGTCTATGCATACAAGTATATATATATTGTTCAAGGAAATTATTAGATAAAAATAATATTATATTAAAATATAATTGACAATTGTTAAACATTGTATTTATTGTATAATGAAATTTATTTGTTTAAGTAAATGTGACATGGAATAATGAGTAAAAGTACAAGTAAATAAATATATGTATGAGAGTTAAAAGATTATGATAATAATAGAAAATAAATGATGGAAAATGAGGGATAACACTAATGGTACTTCAGAAAAATGCACAAATTTATGTTGGGAAATTTTATGGATATTAAGTGATTAGAAATTTATAGAAAAAAAATATTAAGGACTATTAAAGTGATTGATAAAAAGGAAATGAATAAAAGAAAGTTGATTTTTGTACAACAAATATGGATGACAATATGATATAAAGAAATTGAATGGGAAAGTAAGATATATGATAATAGTAACATAATGAATTCGGTGGAAGAAATGTAACATTTTTGAGATAATAAAATACGAATATAGTTATAAATCAGTAATATATGGTACATGATGAAAGAAACATATCAAAACAAGAGTTGTGTATTACAATACACACTCATGATATAATGTTATTCTATGAATTATATATGGTATACATCATAAAGGATGTATAATACAGTGAGATCACATATGTGATGAAAGTGATGGCACCCCAAGTGTGCATGAAAAATAATGACAGTATTTTGTGAATACACTTGGTTGATAATGATGGAGTAAATAATCAGTTAAAAACAAGTGGAATTTTACAATCCGAGCAGTATATGTGATTTAAGTAAATGAAGTAAATATTAATAAAATATGAGTATGGCCTATATGAGTTAGATAGTAAACTAGATAGGTTGACCGGTTACCTAGGGAATAGAGCAGCTACTAGATATTTGGTATTATGTTCATGCAGGTGCAGCTGCCATCGGGTCCATTTGTGCCAGCACAAATACACCTATAGTACATTGGTATAATTAGTCACACAGTGACATGTTATGATAATTCATACGGGTGCAGTTGCTGGCAGCTCCATTGGAACAACTGCACTTATATTCATGTAGGTGTAGTTGTCATAGAGGTTTGTCAGGACCATTGCATAGTTACCGATGTTCCCTTATGCTGGTGCAGCATATATCAGGTCTAAAATATGGGCCCTTGCACACTTATATCCCCTCAGTCTAATAGTGAGGTTCTATTTGTCAAATATAGGCTGCCTTAATTAAAGATTTAATTAAAGTGGAAATCAAGAAGAAAGTTTTTAATAATCGAACAAAGAATATTGTATGATCAACTCGTATACTGAATAAAAGTTATTTAATCTCATTTAGAAGAATAGAATTATGATGACAAGAGTAATATAATAAGGAAATCAATGTTGTAAATCATGATAATCATTTAGATGCAAGAATTTTTTTAAGAAAATATGAACTAAAGCATGAAGTTAAATAAATAACATATGATTTTCACAGTGTGAGATTATTAATGTAAGAAATGATTATATTATATTATGTCAGTTTGTGAATGTAATACATATGTAAAAAGAAGATGATGATATAAAGAAGTGATTAAGATGTTAATAAGCATCAGATAAGAATACTGTTAACTAAGGTAAGTTGACTGAATCTAAAATACTGATGACTAAAAGAGCTACGAATTAGATTTATATTGTTAATTGGAATAAGGGAAAAATTGTTTTTACTGTGTGGTTATATGTTTGCATTGCTAAGTATACATCAAACCCAATATCATTCAAGTACTTATTTGTTGGGACATAAGAATGTCATAAATTGTTAATGTTATTATATTCATGATGCATGCTTGTGTGCTTGCATGTTACATATATATTTCATTAAATACACTACTAAGTATCATTGCTCAGTGTACTGGCTTTGCTGGTGCATAGGTAATAGATAGTAGTTAAGTTGAAGTCTCAAGCAAAGCAGCACAAATTAATGAGTTTCAATTTGGCATCATGTGAGAACATATGAGCAATGATATTAGATTGGCACTCTTGTATATGTATATATATTGTGCCTTAGGTTATATGATTGTATATTTGTGTTGATAGTTAGTAGTGGTAAGATAGTTAGGTATGTGTGATGTCTTCCATTTAGATCCAACAACTGGACTAGGTAGGAGATATCGCTTATGACATCCTATATCTAAACTGGCTATTGGTTAGGTATTAGGGTGTACAAAGAGAGAAGTGGGCAATGGCAACTTAGTGAAGTATAACAATGGTAGCAATCTTGTAGCTAAAATTATCGCAAAGGAGGAGGAAAAGGATAGGCAAAAAAAGAGGATAGAAAAGATTTTAGGAGAAGATGCCCAATTCAAGCATAGAGAGGAACAACCAATTGAGGTCTTTTTATTATCCATCATCATTTTTTAACACCTACTCCATAATATAGAGGAACTTAGAAATTTAGAGATTTCTTTTACAATTTGTTTTTCAGAGCTTGGTTAAACAACCAAAAATTCTCTTACAGAGGTCAGTCATTTCTTTCAAAAGTGGAATTGGCATAGCAAAAAATATAAATTCTAATAGCTTATTTGATTGTGTTGCCTAAATTTTTATTTTAGGTTTTTGGTTTCATATAATACCTTTTCGTCTTCTCAGTTTTGGATGTAGTTTTATGCTGTTTAAATTAGTAAGAGATAAATAATAAACCTAAGCATTAGTAAATGTTCCTTAGATATAATCATGTCTCCTCTTTAAAGCTCATCCTATTTTTTTGTTGTATGAAATTGGAGATTAAAAGGGCAGAGCAAACATCAATATGTTCTCCTTAAGGAGTAAGAAGGCAATAAGCATGATACACTTTTTCCTTGCATAATTGGCTAAATATTTTGGACAAAATTTTACAATTACATGAAGTAGTAATTTTTCTTTAGATAATAGCTTATGTAGAACTTGACTATATCTAGTTCTATTACTTTGCTGTAGGAAGGTTGTTTTCCTTATTTACGTGATCTATTTTATTTAAAAACTATTTTATTTGTAATATATATTTTAGTTACTAATAGCCTTTATAAAGTAGACATTTTTATATCAAATCTTTAATACTCTTCCTCACATTAGTATGCAAGCAAAAGGTAAACATAATAAATTATTGTAAATTGTAATATGATATTAATTAATCATTCTAATGTGATATGATATTAATTAGTCATTGTAATAGAATTGTAAAGAAAATTTATAAATATATCTAAAATAATTAAAAAAATAATTACTAATAAAATAAGAATTGAAAGGATTGATAATACATTTAGTGGTTTAACTGTTTTTCTCAGTTTCATTGAATTAGGGGACCGTGAGTAACACTACAGACTTTAAGTTCTACAACACAAGAAATTAGTATTATAATAGTAAGAAAATATTAATAATTTATAAA
>CANXYI012207051.1:0-14224 GCA_948208565.1 Hura crepitans | reverse complement strand
ATATTCAACTAGCTTGTTACATGAGCTTTAAAGCATATAAATCAAACATATTTTCATTTTGTTAGTAGATTATTGCACGATGCTCACACTCTCGTGCTTCTATTAAAAGACTTTCGCATGAAGATTGTGTTCTTCTGCATGGTTGTTTAGGCGTTCTATGTTGGTCTATCCGAAAAAAACTTTTGCTGGATGCTCCAGAATATGATTTTAGTCGGCACGAGAATCTATTAAGCATTCTAGTGCTTTGGATTGAAATGAAGCGCATTACACCAAATCTCATATTCCTATTCCGTTATTTCATAAATGACGAACCTAAGTGTTAATTTTTTTTTTCTTAAAATCCATTAGAATTTCATACACGTTTAATTTTGACACAAGGATAACGCTACTTGAAGAAATCCTATTCCAGGATATGTAACTAAATATTTTTATTAATTTTAAATATTTAAAAATTAATTTCATAAAAATGTGTAATTACTATATCTGCCTCAAAAATATGGTTGCACAAATTAAGAAAATTTACTAAATTTAGTTTAATTAATATATTTTTAGTAATATATCATAGATTAATAAAGGATAGATTAGTAATAAAAAAATAATAATTTATATTTATTAGTTATTGAGCACATTAAATAAAGACAAATTAGACATTTGATAAATTAATTATAATTTTAAAATTAAAAGTAGGCTATATTTTAAAAATAAAAAAATGAGATTATATTTTGACAAAAGTGGTAAATTTTTTATCATTTTCATGCGTGTTTTTATTTTTTATTTTTAAATACTATATGTGCACTAGGAAATAAGTTCATTTGATACATTTAAATATATTCAATATATTTACTTTGAATTATTTAATCAAATTATACTTTTTTTATTTTTATTTAATAATTTACACATTATATATTTAATATATTAAATAAATGTACTCGTTAATAAGAATCGAATAAGAGATAATCCCAAAAGTTGACCGTTTCGTTGTTTTCATACACCAGGTGGGTGGCCATACCTAACGGTTGGCTTACTCTTCGATATATTAAAATATTAGGGAAACAACCAAGATTTTATTATGCGGCACTAATTCCGTACCTGAAACACATTCCAATTCAAACTACTTAGCAAGAAGGAAATTATAAAATTGCTCTCTAGATATAGCTTAACTTGAATAACACATCACTACCTGAATGGCTGAATCCAAGGCATATTTCTAGGTTAACTCGAATAAGAGCAAATCCGTAGAGCTTTATCACAAGCATTACTAATTCATTCTGATATTTAAGGAGGCAAATAAAGCTAATAAAATTTTACTCTAATTCGATCATGTAAAAAATTAATTCAAATTCAACCTATTTAATTTATAAAGTAATTCAATTTAATTTAACTTATATGATTAATCAATTTATAATTCATTTATTTTATAATTTGATTTTCATAAATGTGAATTATAAAAATAATTTTTTTATTCGACATACATGTAATTTTTTTTTATTTTTAATAAAAAGTTAAAATATGAAGTCACAATATTAATACAATTGGTAAAGTAGATTATTGTCATGTTTATGATTATAAATAGAGTTTAAGTCTGTCAACCTCATCAGGAAGAAAAGAAAAAAAAAATAATGAATCCATGCATCTCACGCTACCTCTAGCTTGAAAGGAAAACCAAAAAATTGCCCTCCACAAATGCCATGTATACAGCTTCTTCACTAGCATTTGATTCCTTTCCGATATGATTATACATCTGCACACTTCATCGGTACATATCCGAGCCTAGACTTCTTGGTGTCATACAAGATATGGAAATTCTGCTGCTGATAATTGCCAATTATCGAAAGAGCATTTCGAGGAGTCCCCAAAATAGCCAAGCAAACGATTTCCTCAGGTTCAAGGCGCAGAAAATAATTCTCAACAGGGAAATTCCACAGTGCTCCATCAGCAAAATGAATTCCAAATTCAGGCAGCTCCAACTTCTCCACCCCGGAGACATTATAACAAGGATCAAGAATTGGAAACTCTTTAACTATTGGATATTTTTTAACCTTCTTTACAAATTCATTCTTAATAATCTGATAAGCAGGTTCTGCAAAATAACTGAGTGTAGTACCAGAATCCACAATTGTACCACCAGCACCTTCAGGGGTCAATTGCCAAATCTCCTCAGGTATATCTAGCACCTCTCCTCCAACCATGATCGATTTTATTTGAACATAATAAAATGTATCAACTGGGTTTTCCTTTCCAGCAACAAACGAAGTGAAATTCAAGCCAGGATGTTTCAAGAGGTCCTTGTCTTCTCCGAAAATCAATTTGCTGCTGACATTCATGTCACTATTTCTATTAACAAAGCAATAAGAAAAGGAGTGACCATATCGATATCGAAGCTGGGAAGGAAAAGAAAGAGGTCCTCTTCCAAATCCTAACAGACCTGCAGCCCCATGGAATAGCCCTCTATTCCAATGACCAGCACCAAACATGACATTCTCTACTTTCTTAAACTCTGATTTCCCTGAAGGTGATGTAAGATTAACGGTAAATGTTTCTAATGCAAAATCACCGGTTGTATTAGAACTATCACCATAAAAGTAGAAATAAGGACATGACTGATTCTTAGATTTGCAAGGCTGCGGAGGATCAGGGCATGAAACCAAATGGCAACGAGGATCATCACAACTTATATTCCTATAAGAAGAAGACTCTTGAGGAATATAATAAGGACCATTTTGCTCAAAACAGTCATAGCAAGGAACAGATTGAATCCAATTAAGATCACTACCAGTATCAAGAATCAAAGAATAATGTTTAGGAGGGGTACCAATAAAAACATCGATGAAGTACTCTCCAGAGCCAAGGCTCACCCCCGACTCTAAAGTCGCCATAAGCTGCCCTGAATACCCATTTGCGTAGGACTCGGGGGATGGGGCTGGGGCTGGGGCCGAAACCACAGCTTGCTTGTCCTTATTTAGTCTTGAAATTGCATTTTGGTTCCTTTTCTCTATGATTCTCTTGTGTAAACTCTGAATTCTTGTCAAATCCCTCGTGGTGGAAGCAAAGAAAGATTCTTTGGCTGTATACCTCTGCTTTAAGTGAAGTTTCAATGTTTGCTTAACTCCTTTCCTTTCATCAGCCTCAAGTCCATCATCATTATCATCACCATCATAACATTCTTCCTCTTGGGCAGCTATTGTTTGCGATTTTTGGCCTTTCTTTGAATTCCCTGGGCCACAATCTGCTTCCATTCTTGATGTAGAAACTGCATTGAAGCTCATGTGGTTAGGCAATTCGATTCCGGCGAGAGTCGAGATATTGAAATTTACGTTCTTTTTGAGACCATGTGCTCCCTGAATCGATTCAAAAGGGCCGAAAACGACTAAAAGAAGAACAAGAATCACAGCAATCTTGGAAAACATTTCAATCTCTTTACTTGATTGGTCAAAGAGAAAATCCTACATCAAGAAAAGAAAAGACACTTGTACCTGAAAAAAAAATTGAAGAAAAGGTTTTCAAAAAAGGAAAAAAAATAGGCAACAATTATTTCAATGAAAAACCCAGAAAGGAAACTAATTGAAGAGATGCTATTTTTCTGGAAAAGATGAAAAGAGAACTAAATAGAGCTATTGAATGGGATGGCCGGGTTTGAATGTATTTAAGATGAATAAATGAAGAAAAACGGGATAGGAAAAGAAGAGAAGTCCTAAAGTCTAATGGGGTTTCGTAATTGTGTTCAATGAAATTAAAAAATCAAAAATTTAGACTTTGAATTGAATAAAATAGTTTGAAAGCACTGTGGAAACGCGGTTTTACATGTCAAGAGAGGGAAAAATTAAAAGAAAGAAAAAGGAGACCGCTATAAGATGGTGGGATTCTGAGAAAGAGTGATTTTATTGGTTTGGAGATTATACTTGGTCTTCTTCTTCTTCACGGGGTTCTTCCTCCCTGTTTCTTTTTTTATTTGCCTTCTACCGTCACTCCCTACAAAAGCTTGCAATTAAAAACCAACAACGCATTTTTAATTTTTAAATATAAAAGTTGAAAGAAAAAATATTGGTCCGTAACGAAAACTGTCCAGTCTTTAGTTATGAGTTTTGACTTTCTTCTAAAGCCAGCGCTTTGAAAGCTTAGCCCTTATCTTTGACCAGAGCAAGTATGAGAGAGAAACCAGGTATACATGTTTTCCTTTATTAATGGCAAAACTCACATTTTCAGATTTCAAAATTTTAACGCTTTTCAACATTAAATTTTTATATTAAAATTTTTTTTATATTAATGGTCTTATTTTTAATTTTAATTATATTAATTTTTTTATTTGTTGAAAAAATAGATTAAATGCTTGATACTAAATAAATTAATTTAAAAAATTACATTATAAATTATTAGCTCGTTCTCTTTAAAAATTATAAAATGAATTGGCACCTTGTTTAAAAGATGGTACTTAGCTATTATCTTCTAAACAAAATTAAAGTAATAATATATTATAAACTATAATGTGATGGATGTCTATTATGACACTCTCTACTCGATCTGGTTGCCGAATTCAAATAGAGAGCGTGCACACAAGTATGCTTATACAAACTATCTTCTCTTGACATATTAAAACATGTTTATATTAAGACTTACTAAAATATTATCTTTTAAAAAATAAGGGTTAACAAAAAAAATTTTCAAAACTAGTTACTATCCATATTGAAAAATATTTGTGTTGAAAATCTGACAGTATAACAGTTCTATCGGGACACTTTTCCAAATATGAATAGTAACTTGCATTGAAAACAAACACTTCTAACACTTCTTTAATCCTCTAATCACTCCAAATCCATCATCAACACAAATCATAATCTCAACTTTAAGAGGAGATATCATACAAGTTTAAAGCAATTTCAATGACCGAAATAAGGTTACAAAATCATTAACAGCCTTATATTTACATTACAACATAGCTTAGGCCCATAACTTAACATATACAATATACGAGTGCTTTTTTTTGTGTCGATCTTCTTCTTAAAGATCCATTTACAGCCAATAGGTTTTATCCCTTCAGGTGGATCGACCAAAGCCCAAACTTGGTTGTCATACATGGAATCTATTTTGGATTTCATAGCCTTTAACCATAATTCAAATCTGAACTCTTTAAAAAATCCTCATAGTTAGTAGGCTCATCTTCTTCTACTAATGTCACGTGCTTGTTCTCATCAATGAGAAATCCATATCTATTTGGAACAATACAGACTCTAGTAGAATGTCTAGGAACTTGTGCACTAGATGGCTCTTCTATTACTTCATCAGCACGAGTAATAAGCTCTGGATCCATCGGTTGATTTGCTTCAATTTGTGGTTCTTGAACTTCTTTAAGTTCAATTCTACTCCCACTATTTTCTCTTAGAAGAAACTCTTTCTCTAAGAAGACAGCATGCTTTGAAACAAACACCTTTTGTTCTAAAGGATTGTAAAAATAGTATGCTCAATTACTCTCTTTACTTACACATCACAAAGAAAAATGATGCGCTAAGCAACAACTTAGCGGTATAATCAAAATAATTCTTGCAATAATGCCATACCTTCATTATATCTCATCATACATACATGAATAAACACAGTTTATAATATGTATAATCCATTTTCATAACATGCATGTGTGCTATACCATAATGAACATAACATTTATCACATGCTAAACATAAAAATTACATTTCACACATGCATAAAAAGCATACGCATTGCTCTTAATAAAAATCTATATTTCAAATTCCATCATATTTATTTTTAGCTTGCCCATATTAAGAGAACACATCCTATGGATAACGGGAATGCATGGCTAGTATGACCTCTATGAATCTGAAGGTCCATCTACCAATGTGGATCCGAAGATCAAACATAACATGAGACCTAAAGGTCAAAAATAACAGAAGTCTAAGACCAAGCATAGCATGAGTCTAAGGACAAAACATAGCATTATGGCCATTACGACTATCTATGAACCCGAAGTTCATCTACTAACGTGGATTCAAAGATTAAAAATAATGGCTTATGGATTAAACATTTAGTGGACCCATAAGCCAAGCAAATATCAATAAATGCACCGAAGTACCCTAGCAGCCGCTAATAACCCCCAGCTGACCGATCAACCTATCCGAACTAGGTTGTTACTCATATGGGTGATTAACCAATTTATTTTAATTACACAGTCTTAAATATACTTAATATAGCTTATAATAACTTTGGTTTAGTCAACAAATGACTAAACCAAATAATTATGTTATTTTACTTATTTTCATGTTCAACCATATTATTTCATACAAAAAGCACATAATAAACCATTATATGATCATCATATACTCATAAACACATTATCAACATCTTATTGCCATTTCCATGATTACACATACTTATGATCATGAAACATTCATTACATGCTTAACATAATGCAAATTCTTGCATGTACTCAACATGAGACCATTCGGCCACCATATTAAAACCATCACTTCATGCATTTTTTGTGACACCTCTTATCTGTTCCGAACGCTGGTAGTTGTCGAGCCCAACTAAGGTGTGCACACATATCGAGATATTCAAACTCACTTACTCATTTACTTGTTATAAAAAATTCTTTTCAAAACATTGTGAGTGAAAATACAGGTTTTCAAAAATCTTTTTCCAATAGTGTTACATATTTAAAATTGAGAATCCCCATGCCAAAATTTTGACAATATAATAGCTATACTAGGCACTATCCCAAATTTTTTTTAATACTAACCTACACAAGAAAATACACTTCTATAATCATTTCACACACTTCCCCCATACTCCATGTGATCCTCTAATCACTCCACAACACACAAACACAAACACAAGATATCTCAATCTTAGGAAGAGATATCATATATTACAACACACAAATAACTAGTTTAATAAGGTTTACAAACTTAAAATCCAAAAAAAGTAGTATTTAATTACAACTTTAGGCCCATTCCCTTACAAACACATTTAAGTGCTACTTATACATCACAACTATTTTACATATATAGTATTTACCAAAAGAATAACCTTCTCTTGATAATTCTTAATCTCCCGAGGCTTCGAGTATCAAAAAGTCTTTTTACCTATGCATCGTAAATAAACGACGCGCTAAGCAAATGCTTAGTGGTGCAATCAAAATAACATGTGCTAATTATGCATTTTAACATAATATAGGTATATCTTATTCATTTAAATGCATAACTAATTTACATAATGCATAATATCCATGCAAAATGGTGATATGTTGTATTTTTTACCAATTGTCATACATCATTCACAATAATATACATATTACTTATATATGGCAAACAAACATATAAAATCAACAAATAATCAAATTAAGCTATTTTCAATCCATACATGCACTTATCTATCATATTAATATCATAATATATATTAAAAGTTGATTTCGTTGTTTGCCTTATTATCTTAACTTAAGCCCATGGGAATAACTCCAAACCTATGGATAATGAAATCATAACTTGTGCAGTGGCCCATATTTTAGACGTTATGACTGTTGCACTAGCATAAATAAGATTGTGCAGTGCCCATCCAGACTTACGCAGCTACACCTATATGTGCTTGAGTAATAGCCCCTATGGGACCTTACGGTAGCTGTACCCGCATAGATCTGAAGATCTTAGCACAAATCTATAGGTAAGACTAAAAGTGAACCCTTGGATCATAATCTAGGCACAAAAGTGCCCTATCAACTATTATATCCCCTAGCTAACTAGTTAACCTATCCATTCATAGGTTGTTGCATCTCATAGGCTAAAAATTGTTATGTTTAGTTTCACCTCATTAAATAAGCTTACATAGCTTTTAACTTACTTAATTTAGCCATCGAATGACTAAAATCGCTTAATTTCATTAAAACGTCATTTTTAGCAATCATGCTCATTTTAACATACATTATGCGATATTTGTGCCATATGCACAACAAGTCACCATTTTCCATCTCATTTATGGATTTTTAACATGTATTATTCAAGTATACATTCATTTAAGCTCATAAAGTCAATTTAGGACACTTTATGCCTTTATGTTCATCAAATTTGTCATTATATGGCATAACTTGTTTTAAAGAACTCTTTAGAGCTCATCTCGGGTTTAGGACATGTTTTGGTCATAAACCTTATTTTTTCATGATAATAATCATATTTATAATCAATATAATGAGTGAAACATGTCTACATTTCAATATTCACAATTTATGAGCCACCATGCATATGCACTCTTACAACGCTATTCGACCATACATGCTCACATAGGCATAATTCATCTCCATTCAAGCTACATAGCCATATTCCATAACATATACATACATATTAAAGCTTGAGATATCAAAACTTATAAGCCTTCATGCCCATTAGGAGTTTCGACCATAGAGCCAAACTTGCCCTTTCATTATTTAGTTTTGCTTTAACATGCTTCTTAAGTATGCTCTTTGTGACCATTGTTTATCTTTAACGCAAATTGCTTATTACTCATGTTCTATGGTTATAAATACATATGTACATGTAAGGTATTTCATTTTTACACCCTATTACCAATTATACTAGTTACTCCTCTTGTAGGTCACCTTTTATCCTTACTAAATGTCAACTAACTCTTAAAGGTATGCACTCCCTTTTTAGCACCTTGACATTCTGCCATTACCCCCAAAAATGTTCATAGTTAGCACATTCAAGTTGTAGATTATGCCAACATAATTACATGCATGATCACATAAAAATTATTCACATAAACACAATTAATGGCATTTTTACATATTATGTACATATAGCCTAAGTAATGCACATATTGAGCATTTTACAGTCTTAATGCATTCTCTTGCTATCATTCACTCATAAATATGTCAAATAAGTAAAATAATCTCAAATTAGCCTTAGATAAGCACACATAACGCATTATGCCATTTAAACCCCAAATTACTCCATATTAAACACAATATGGCACATTATGCAAGTTTTTCACATCTAATTAATTCCAATCAATTCTGATCATTTTAAACAAAGTAGCATATTTATTGTAAGCCATACAACTTATTAAATGTATGACATTAATGGCATATCACACTTTTAGGCATTTATTATATAATGAGTATAATATGAAATTTTAAGGATTTTAGTTGAATTTACACATTTTATTTTGATTGCACATACCGAAGTGATTGAGAAAGAACCCTGAGGCTCGTCTATGCCTTCGTTTTGCCTTTATCACAGTTTGGTTTAGAAACCTCTAACATAAACCGAAAAATACTTTGAAAATCCGTAATGAATAATTCGATGCACTAAAAATCAATCTAAAACCATAAAATATCTCTTAGGCACCCCTAGAACCTAGAAAAAATAATAGAAGTCAGAAATTTTTACCTAAACCAAAGTGGGTTACTATTCACGAGATAGAAATATCGACAATTCCAGGCGATTCTCTTCAAATATTCCACTTCCTATAGGTGTAAAATAGTGTAGAGGTTACTAAAGTACTTTTAATGTGGACAAATGTGGCTTAAAAAGGTGGAAGAGGAAAGAAAAATTAGGCAAGGACTCTTGAAGAAGCCGTTGGCTTCTTATGGTGAGAGGGAGAGGGAGATGAATAGGAATTTTAACTTTTTAAATGAAAATTGACTATTTATACTTCTCCCAAAAATCAATTATTTTTAATTCATTTTCTCTCATTTTTTCTCCCATTTTCCTTCTCTTTTCATACCCAATTAATAGCCATCTTTATTTAATAAATTCACTTTTATTATGCCCCACATGCCTCTAAAAATTGAAGCTCGAAAAATAAATAAAACCGATTAAATACATTATTTTTCATGTTATCTGATTTTTGAAAAATTACTTCCCAATATCTAAAAATTCCAATTCTAGTGCCATTAGACTTATTAGAATTTTTAAGTATGATGTCGTATAAGTTTTAGAATTTTCTAAGCAACTTTGAAAATAATTTATGATTCAGCTTTGCCTTGGTCACTATTCTCAAGATATTGACGTGAAAACTTTCTTAGCATTTTTAACCATTCTAATGACTTTCGATTGATCTCAAACTTTGTCCAAAATTATTTTATGATTAATACTTTCATCCGATGACTTTAGTGCATCCCAAGTGTCGAGACACTATTCATCTTGGGAAAGTACTATTCATAAATGTTAGGATTTTTGGGCGTTATGTTTTTCATCAAGTGCTCACTACATGTAACACACACACACATACACACATTCACATTCATAAGGTCATTTGTTCATAGAAGGAGAAGCACATTCTACACCCATTCTTCCATCACACAAGCTTAATTTTACACTCATAATTTATCATTCATGCACACATATGCATAGTTGTCAATTTTGACCAACACATTACCAACATCATTTCCATACATTAATCAATAATTCACATATCAAGTAACATATACAACACAGACACCTTCCCATAGTCATTCAGCCATGACCTCAAATACACATTCCATACACAATTATCCATCATATACCATGCGCATATATCAACATACATCAATTTAACTCAATTTATCATGACTAGTATATATTATGTAACATAACACATGCATACACACATATAAGGCTATTCGGCCATATCACCATTAACACATCAACATGCCTCATTTTCCATTCAAATGTATCTACTACAATCGAAGGCATTAAATCACATTCACCTGTATCTTAGAGCACAATTTAATCACCATTTAACTACCTAATTACCATTTTTAACTAAACATACACATATATACAAATTCACATATTAGGGCCTTCATTGATTTTGCACAAATTAAGTTGATTACACTTACTTCTCGGAGTCAAAATACACCATGAAGTCCATCTACACCTTCCTCTTTCCTTCATCGGCCCATTTCTCGCCTGGCTCAACTACAAATTACATACTTATTTCGTTAAATTTTGTATAAAATCATATAAGTGTTCAAAAATCAATCCAACTTCATAAATGTGCTCTTGGGCACTAGGAGAACAATAGAAAAATACTAGAGTTTGAAAAATCTTACTAGAAGCGAAAATGATTACTATCCATTAAGGTGTAAAATAGAGCTTTTCATCCTATATTTTAGCAAAATTCCACTTTACTTGACATATAGAGGTTATAGAGATATAGTCATTCAAATTTGGTGGCTTATAATAGGCTAAATTGGAGGAATTAGAGAGAAGAAAATGGGGTTTCTCTCTTGGAAAAAGTTGGCTGCCAATTAAGGAGAGGAAGAGAGGAAGAACAATATTCCCACATTGACAAAAAATGGTTAGTTTGACTTATATATATGTGTGGGCTTTTGGAAAAATTAAATTCTTTCTCTCTTTTCTTTCACATTTTTAAAAGTGAACCTCACTTTCTTTTCTTCAATTTAACCTTCAAATTTTTAATTAATTAACATTCCATAAGCCTCTAAAAATCCAAGCTCGAAAATCCCGAAAAACCAAATAAAAATGCATAATTTCATATAATCTGTTTTTAGTAAAAATACTTCCTGATCTTCAAAAATTCTAATTCTAGTGCCAACAGGCTAATTAGAATTTTTGAGTATCAGGTTGTATTAATCCCGAAATTTTCTGAGCAACTTTTGAATATTTTATGGTTCAGTTAAAATTAGATTACTATTCACGTGACACTGTCGTAAAATTTAACTGTCATTTTTAATCATCTAAATGACCTCATTTTGACTTTAAATTTCACCCATAAATATGTTATAATTAATACTTCCATTCAGTAGGATTAGTATCCCTGGCCTCGGGAAAATACTATTCACGTTCTAGAAAGTACTATTTATAACACTGGAATTTTTCAGGCGTTACATCTATAATTCTCATAATTCTATAACCTCTATATTTAAAAGACTTTTTTTTATGTTAGATAGTTAAAACTTCTTTCATTAATATGTAACTCAAGTTATATTAACTATCTTTTATGTAACTTGTGAAATGGAAGGCTATAAAAGGATGTTTCATGAGCTTTATGAAATATAAGTGAAAAAGAATAATATTTATCTCTCTATATAAATATACTCTCCACCATCACTTCTTTATTTTATAGAATATTCTTTTAGTTTGTAACATGTTATCAACACGATTAGTCATACAATGGTTTTCGCAAAGACTTGGCATTGACTATGAAGAGACATACTCTCTAATAGTGAATGCAATTACTTTTTGATATTTGATTAATTTGGCAATACAAGAAAAGCTTGATATGCATCTAATAGATGTCATTATAGCCTATTTATATGGCCCACTTAATAGTGAAATTCATATTCTTTGAAGGATTTAGAATGCTTGAAGCATGTAAACATTCTAGGGATATTTGTTTAATAAAATTACAAAAATTTTTATATGGATTAAAGCAATTCAGACGAATGTAGTATAATTGTCTCAAGGAATATTTGCTACAGGAAAGATATATGAATAATCCTATCTATCCATGTGCTCTTATATAAAAAGATCATGATTAGAATTTGTCATAATTACACATATTTCGATGATCTAAATATCATTGGAACTCCTGAAGAGCTTCAAAAGGCATCAGATTATTTAAAGAAAGAAATTGGAATGAAATATCTTGGAAAGACAAAGTTTTGTCTTCGTAAATAGATTAAGCATTTAAAAGATATAATTTTTATTCATCAATTAACTTATACATAAAAGATCTTGAAGCGATTTTATATTGATAAAGCATATCCATTCATTACCTTAATGGTTGTGAGATCATTAGAAGTGAATAAAGATCCATTTCATCTTTGAGAGAATGATGAAGAACTTCTTGGTCTTGAATTACCATATTTAAGTGCTATGGGAGCACTAATATATCTTGCTAATAATATACGACTAGTTATAGTATTGTTATGGGCCTATTAGTAAGACTTAGTTCTTCTCCAACACGACGACATTGAAATGGAATTTGCATATTTTTATATATCTTTGAGGAACAATTGATATTGAGTTATTTTATTCTAATGAGTTTGAATCACATTTAGTTGTTATATAGATGCATGACATTTATTTGATCCATATAAAGCTCAACCACAAACTTTAGTTGCAACTTCTTTAGATCATGCAGAAAAATTGCAATGCATAAAGCAAGTTGAGAATATGTTTGGCTAAAGGTCATTAATCAATTATATCCAGAAGATGTGTGGTTTATCTTTTGAAAAGAATATTCCAATAATAATGTATGAAGATAATGCAACATGTATAGCTCGACTAAAAGAATGGTACATTAAAGGTGATAGAACAAAGCATATTTCACCAAAAGTTTTCTTTACTCATGATATTCAAAAGAAAGGTGAAATAGATGTTCAACAAATTTGTTAAAGTGATAATCTAGCAAATTTTTTCACCAAGGCTATAATGACCCAAAAATCCCGACTCTCATGAATAGTACTTATTGAGATGAATAGTGTTTTTCAAAATTCGAGTTGCACTAAGTAGTCCATCAAGGAGTATTAATTATGAGAGAATTTTGGGTAAAGTTTGAAGTCAATCCAAAGTCATTTGGATGCCTAAAAATGATAAGCAAGACTTTTCAGTAGTGTCTTATGAATAGTACCATAGGCAAAGCTAAACTGTAAAATAAATAAAAAGTTGCTCAAAATAATTCAAGAATTATACAACTTGATACTTAAATATTCCAACGAGTCTATTGGTGTTAGAATCAGAATTTTTAGATATCCGAAAGTAATTCTTTTGAATTTTTAATTGAGTAATTAAGTTGATTTTCCCGGTTCCCTTCGTTTTTCGAACCTGAAATTTTGGTGATATATAGAACCTTTGTTTATCTAATTTTTAGAGGTGTTAATTGTTTAATTTAGATTCCTGAGAGGGGTGGAAATAAATCTAAAAGGAAGAAAAAAATTAAGTATCTCAAAAACTATAAATACCCAATTAATTCTTTTTCTTTCTCATTCTTTTCTTTTCTTTCTTTCCTTTTCTTTTTCTCTTTTTATTTTCCCTTAAGGCCGGCACCATACTAGCCCCCTCTCCTCTCTTTTTCTTCTTCATTCGACACCACCCACCTCCAAAAATTATGATAGACAGAAAGCCTATGTCAAGAGCTTTCCATAGATACCAAAATCACCTGATTTAGTGAAGCGGTTCAAAAGAAATCGCATAGAGAAACCCGAGGTGAATAATGACTATTTTTCATTCGGGTAAGAATTTTTGAGTTCTGACATTTTTCCCATGTTCGTTAC
>CANXYI012207015.1:0-10889 GCA_948208565.1 Hura crepitans | reverse complement strand
TAGATTATTAATTTTTCTCATCATAAACAAATAATTTATTATAAAAAAATGTTGCAAGATGCATGACATTTTCCTTACACATAATCAATCCCCAAATCCATAATTATATGTCAAATCTTAGTATCCAATCGCATTTTATTCGATTGTTGGTGACTCTACTCTCAGTTCACTAGGTTGCTTTAAACCTTTAATTATAAATAATATATCCTAAAGACCTATAGTGTTACAGTAATCATTTGAGGTTTGGGCTTAGTTTTCAAAGCGACATTTCAATTTTTGCTATTTATTTAATTATAAACTGTGACAAGGTAATAATGCATGGTACACATAATTGAATTCAATGATGATATTGAAACAAGGATAGACTTGTCAAAGGATATGTTTGAATGTATGAGTAATTACATAGTTGTATAAAAGTTCATATAGTTTAACCAATGCCTATGGCACATAATGTAGCACTCCTACATCTGGTGTCTTAATATATTGTAGATACCCATTTTCATCCGGGTTAGATAAATAATAATAAAAATAAAGTTCAATTATAATTAATTAATATTTAAATCATGTTATAAGAAAACTATTCTACTTCATTTATATTTTGGAAAATGATAATTACTATGATAATATGCACAAAATATTGTCATTTATGATATTATTATTGATCATGAGCAATTATTATTAATCATTGTTAAGAGAAAATTATTATTATTATTATTATTATTATATTCAATTATAACCAAAATAATGAAATAAAATTGATAAATGAAACTAATTAAATACAATTCTAATAAATACAAAAAAAATATTAATCCCCAAATATAAATAGAAAATATAATAAAAATAATTACAAAAGAATAAAATAAATTTTTTGTACAAACATAAAATATGTATATATAGAAAAAGAATAAGGGACTATTGGGTTTGAATATTCAAGCCCAACAATCCAAATCACATTTAATATGCCCTATAACCTGTTTCTAGCACCAAACCAAACTACCCAGCCTAGAAGGTCCAAACGTGATGTACAACAAAAGAAAAAAGAGCCATTCCTGTGCCCATCTGCTACCTATATAAAAAGTAGGAAAATATATTCTCCTATAGCTCTAGATTGAGTTAGAGGACTACAAAAATAGTAAAATGAATAGTGCAGAGACATAGTTATATAAGGAGAAATAGAGTAGTAGTTAAGGAGGAAAAAAAAGCAAAAACAGCAAAAAAAGGGACACAAAAAAATAAAAATGCTGTGCTGAAGAAAGGGTAGTAGAAAAGAGAAGAAAATAAAAGCAAAGAAAGAGGAAATACATCATTGTCAACAAGATTCCAGCAACAAAAACACAAGGTAATTTTCCTAAACCTAGATGATTTTCACTTTAATATTTTTAAGTCAGAAACTAATTTTCAAATATTAAGGGAGGTCAATCTTTGATCTAATTAATCAACTTATTTATATATACTTATTGCCATGAAATCCATCTTTATATCCGTTAAAAAAGTCAAGTTTGATTTTTATGATGTGTGGAGAGGGTGAGTAATGATTTAGAGGTTTTAAGGTTATGTGCCATGCTAAAATTAATTTTGTTTAAATAGAATGTCAAAAAAAAAGAAGATAAAATTTGGTCCTCAAATCAATACTTCTACATGCTATTGCTTTAAATCAACATAAATATTCATCATATTCCTAAAATAGATAATTATTTACTACTTTAACAATATCAATATAAAACATTTGATTGGGCAACAAATCATACTCATTTAGTATCTGACAACAAAATACTAAAATGTTATGATAATCATAAGCTGCCTATGTTCCTAGCCAACTTTGTTGAAAATAGGAAACTTATGAGCTACCAACAGACCGAATACTTCATGGCAAATATGCAGTAAATGCTGCCAAACATTGTAAGAGAGGATAAAATATTTAAGGTAATCTAAAACAATAGGTTCTTTAAAGCCCCAATCATCCTAGGACATAAAATCCTATTTTAAAAGTTTGAGTAAAAAAATAGTAAAAAAATACTTTTAGGAAAATAAGCTTAAAGATCTTTGAAAAATGATAATCTTTCAAAACATAAAGAAGAATATAGTTTCAAAAAAAAATTAAATCTTGAAAAATGAGGAGGCTTAATTATTCTATTCTCAAAAAATAGAGGTAACAATGAGAATGAACAATGATATAAGTTGAAAAGGGAAATCTTAACTCAAATGTTAATATATAAGGATCAAGGTTAACACGTTAGTGTAAAGCAAGGGTTAGTGATCATATGAATTCAAACAAAAAATAATAATAATAAGCAACTGCATGTTGGTGAGTCCTATAAACTTTTCTACCAACACACATATCCCAAACATGTAATAGACTTAAAATATAAATGCAAGTGAGAGGAGGAAGAAGCTTAACATCTATTGATTAAAGAGAATTAAAAAGCTTGACAAGGCTTAACTTTTTATCTCAAAACCAAACGAGATAATAACTGGATGAAATTTGTGATACCATTAACTAAAAGCTTGCTTGAGTCCATAGATGGATTTCTTTAATTTGAAAATTATTTTATTTGGATTACCTAATACAAAGTTTTTTTGTTGCACCATAAAATTGTCTCGTTAGTGTCACTATTGAGAAATGCAGTATTAACATCCATCTGATGTAACTCATGATCAAATTAAGCCACAAGTGCCATTATAATCCTAAAGAAGTCTTTTAATGAAATTGGAGAAAAAGTTTTCTTATAATCAATGCCTTACTTTTGAGTAAAGCCTTTTGCAACAAGACGAGCCTTATATCTCTCAATGTTGCCTTTTGAATCCCTTTTGGTTTTAAATATCCATTTACAACTAATAGGTTTCGCACCTTTATGAAACTTGATGAGATCCCAAACGTCATTATCTTTCATGGACTTTATCTTATCATTCATGGCATCAATCCATTTTTGAGAATTAGAACTCTGTATGACATGATGAAAGTTAATTGGATCATCTTCCACCACTCCTATGTCAACATTATATTTTGGAGAAAGACAATGTAATCATCTGGAATTGTATTTCTCCTTTCTTTAGTGGATTTTCTTAATGGCATTTGCTCTTAAGGTTATTGAGTTTGCTCTTTCGGAGTAATTTCTTAATTTTGGATAGGATATTCATTAACATTATCTTGGTTATCTTAATTTGCCTTTTGAACAATGTCAAGTATATGAATTTGACCATTGTCAATAGCAACTATAGGAAGAGAAATAAATTACTCTTCAAAGATAATGTTTCTAACCTTATTTTCCCCTCTAAACTCAACTTCCTCAAATAAAATGGCATTTACCATCTCAAAAAAAGGATCGAATTATGGTATCATAAAATTTGTAACCTTTTGACGTTTTAGAGTATCTAATAAAGTAACAACTCATAGTTCTTGAGCCTAATTTCTTTTCATGTGGCTTGTATGGCCTTCCCTCAGTTGGACAACCCCAAATATGTTAGTGCCTAATACTAGGCTTCTTACCTATCCAAAGTTTATAAGGGGTTTTGGCTCCTTCTTCACTTAGAACTCTATTAAGGATATATATTATAGTCTTTAGTGCTTTACCCTAGAGGGATTCTAGTAAGGTTGAGTGACTAATCATACTTCTTACCATATCTTTAAGTGTTCTGTTATGTCTCTCAGTAACATTATTCATGCTATGATTACCTAGCATTATGTATTAAGCGACAGCATTCCTTTAGGAATTTAGCGAAAGGCCCTTGATCTTGTTCACCTAATCCATCATAACTACCATAGTATTCACCACCACCACAGTTAAATTTAATAGCTTTAATTCTTTTGCTAAGTTGGTTTTTAACCTCAGCCTTGAAAATCTTAAAAACATCTAGTGATTGAGACTTCTCATAAATCAAATATAGGTAGCTATAAAAAGAATAATTGTCTATGAACATAATAAAATAATGTTTCCCATTCCAAGAAGCTATAGGGAATGGTCTATAAATATCAGTATGTATTAGTTCTAAGACTTCAAAACTCCTTTTGGCACCTAGTTTCCTTAAGTTTGTTCGTTTCCCCTTAATACATTATTTGGCCAAATAATAATGATTTAAGCACAACTAAGCTCGGATACCACTTGGTAAATCTTTCAATTCATCTCAATACAAATAACTTGTATCCAATTCAAAAGACTACATGCAAACTATTGGATAATGAACAATAAATGCAAATCATAGATGAATACCTAAATCCATGATTAATTAGTCGACTAAAAGATTGAGTGCTTCTGAGCCTTGATTTATTGTCTCACTAATTTACTTTTTAGATGGGGCAAGGCAAGCTGACAACTAAAATCTAACTCAAAGACCACAACCATAATGCTCTTTATATACTAGGTTAAGTAAGTTCCCATACAACCTAATTTAACCTATATTGGGTCTCTACACAATAGAAGTCCATACCTAATAGATATTTTTAAAGCCTGAAATTAGATCATTTAAATTACCCTTTTAATTTTGACAACACATAATATAATTAATTTAATATGTAGACCCACTTAAAAGATTAAACACAATAATTTCTCTAATGGATCTTCTTAACAACATTTGCTCTTGAGGTTGTTGAGTTTTCTCTTTATGAGCAACTTTTTGATTTTGGATAGGAAATTCATTAACATTATCTTGGTTATCTTGTTTTGCCTCTTAAATAATGTCAAGTATAGGAATTTAACCATTGTCAATAGCAACTGTAGGAAGAGAAATAAATTCCTCTTCAAAGATAATGTTTCTAACCTTATCTTCCCCTTCAAACTCAACTTTCTCAAAGAAAATGGCATTTCCCATCTCAAAAAAAAAAGGATCGAATTATGGGATCATAAAATTTGTAACCTTTTGACCTTTTAGAGTATCCAATAAAGTAACAGCTCACAGTTCTTGAGCCCAATTTCTTTTCATGTGGCTTGTATGGCCTTTCTTCAGCTGGACAACCTTAAATATGTAAGTGCCTAATACTAGGCTTCTTACTTATCCAAAGTTCATAAGGGGTTTTGGCTACTTCTTTACTTAAAACTCTATTAAGGATATATATTGCAGTCTTTAGTGCTTCACCCTAAAGGGATTCTAGTAAGGCTAAATGGCTAATCATACTCCTTACCATATCCTTAAATGTTCTGTTACATCTCTCAGTAACATTATTCATGCTATTATTACCTGGCATTATGTATTGAAGGACAAAGTCGCATTCCTCTAGGAATTTAGTGAAAAGCCCTAGATGTTGTTCACCTAATCCATCATATCTACCATGGTATTCACTACCATGGTCAGATTTAATAGCTTTACTCCTTTTGCCAAGTTGGTTTTCAACCTCATCCTTGAAAATCTTAAAAATATACAGTGATTGAGACTTCTCATGAATCAAATATAAGTAGCCATAATAAGAATAATCATCTATGAATTCTAAGAACCTATAGGGAATGGTCTATAAATATCAGTATGTATTAATTCTAAGACTTCAAAACTCCTTTTGGCACTTAGTTTTCTTATGTTTGTTAGTTTCCCCTTAATGCACTCAACAAAGAGTTGGAAGTCCATTAAATTAAGGGGGTCAAGAATTTTATTAGACACAAGCCTTTTAATCCTCTATTTAGAGATATAACCTAAACATTTATGCCATAATGCAATGGAATGCTTATTTATTAATTTTCATTTTGTACCATGAGAACTAGTATGCAAGGTTTCATAATATGAAGCAATTATATCTAATAAATATATGTTGTCATTCATGGATAAAGAACCACTACCAATAACATTTGAATTTTGGAAAAGATAAAACTTATTATTTTTAAATGAATAAGAATAACCAGATTTGTCTAAAGCAAAAATAGAAACCAAATTCCATCTAAATGATGGTACAACAAAAGTCTTAGAAATCCAAATAAGAACCAGTCTTTAATAACCACTTAAAGGTCCCTATAGCTTCAACTTTAACTGATTTGCTATTGCCTATAAAGATGAATCTTTTAGCATCACTTGGTAGTCAACTAATTAGAAAACCTTATATAGACACACTTATATGAGTAGTAGCACCTGAATCTAGCCACCATGTTTGTATAGGTACAAAAGTCAAATTAACTTTCGAAGAAACCAAAGTGATAAGTCTACCTTTCTTTACATGCCAATTAGCACACTTAGAACACTCTTTCTTCATGTGTCCACCCTTCTTGCAAAAGTAACAGATGATTTCGAAATCTTTTTTCTTTTTCCTTTTTTTTGATGGTGTTTTTACTACAACTTCCTTTCTTCTTTTCCTCTTTTTATCCTTAAAGATAGTTTTCAAGTGAACTCTTTTTGTCTAATTTGCTTTCAATCTCTCCTCCTCTTACACATAGTGAGCAATGAGCTTATTAAGAGACCATTTCACACTTTGAGTGTTATAGCTTACTTCAAATTGACTATATTGTGTAGGAAGAGAGATTAGAACTAAAAGCACGAGTAAGTCCTCAAACAACTCTAACTTTAGTATCTTTAATTTTGAAGCAATATCAGACATCTCTATGATGTACTCTCTTATGTTCCCTTAACCTTTATACCTCATTAAAATAAGTTTAGCTAAAATCACTCTTGTTTCAGCCTTTTTGCTTTTGGTAAAGTGCTTTTCAAGGTCTTCAAGGAACTTCCTAAAATTAACCTCATCGGACATACTATCCTTGAAATTTTTTGGAATTTCATGCTTCATGATCATTAGAGTCATATGATTAGAACATTCCCACCTTTCTAAGTCCCTCTTATCCTTAATGGAAATTTGATCTATAAGAGAAGAGTTGTTCTACTCGAAGTACAAAACTGAGAACAATTATAACATTCTCTTTCCAAATCTTGAAGTTTATGTTGTTAAGCACTGGGATTGAATTAATATTTATAGATATTGTAGAAGCAAAAGTATTAACTAAATAGAGAATAAAATAACACAAATTAAACTCACATATTATTCATAATAAAACACACCTGATAAGTTCAAATAATGGTAAGCCCCAAAACAAGATACCTAGCACAACATTGATATTAAGTCTTTGGAAAGATATATCAACTGTAAGTAATACTCTTAATGCAGCAATCAAATATTGACAATTAATCCTATCAAATAATAAGCTTTTCTTTGGTCTGACTTATTATTCACATGGTAAATCAACAATTGTCATAAATTGATTTTTACAGTGCTTTTGTTATTTGGCCAAATAATAACCTTCCTTTGGACCAATTATTACTTGCATAAATAACAAATACATATACCAAATATTTTAAATAAATCTATCTATACAATAAAGGTTACTTTGGCAACATATTGCTTTAATTAATTTATTTAGAGAATATTAGG
Organism: Hura crepitans; assembly: GCA_948208565.1. Taxonomy (NCBI): domain Eukaryota; kingdom Viridiplantae; phylum Streptophyta; class Magnoliopsida; order Malpighiales; family Euphorbiaceae; genus Hura; species Hura crepitans. The sequence continues at coordinate 3,553 of CANXYI012207015.1, read as the reverse complement.
CATCACAAAAATATGATAACACCAAATTTAAACTTAATGTGTGTTTATTATTATAAAATATTGCTATATATTTTACTCAATAAATATGGGCAAAGATATAATATTAATTAACAAAATCAATTACAATTCATATCCATTCTGAAAATTGAGTAAATGAAGTAAATATAATAATAATTAATTAAATAAATCGATGAAATCAACAAACCTAAATCACCCTTTTTTTTACTATTTATTATCATTAACTTCACATGCCACATATAATTCATAGGTTTTAACCTATATAAATGGCATACAAAACCAAATGGCCACTAAAAGAAGAATCGAACATCAAATAGGTAAGTTTAATGGCTTTCACAAAAAAAATAAAAAAAATGAAAAATTGAAAAAGGCCAAAGTGACCATGAATTATAGAAAATTAACAAAATTCATTAGCCAGCCGCTTAGATATGTATAAGCATATATCAAAATAATTAATCAAATAAAATATAATCTAATCCAAAAAAACTTATAATTCTTGCCCAACAATTTAAGTATGACCACTCTGATACTACTTGTTAGATTTTTTGATACATATCGATACAAGTAACTTAGATCCAAATCAAAGGACCACATACAAATTGTTGGACAATGAATAATAAATAGAAAGTCATAGATGTGTACCTGAATCCATGATTGATGAGTTAACTAAAGGATTGAGTGCTTCTGAGTTTTGATTTGTCATCTTACTAATTTGTTTTATGTATGGGGCAATGGAAATTGACAACTGAAATCTAACCTAGGGACTACAACCTTAATACTCTTTATATACTATTTCAAGTAGGTTCCCATAAAACTTAATTTAACCTATATTGGGTTTCTACACAATAAAAGCCCATACCCAATAAATGTTTTTAGAGCCTGAAATTAGATCACTTAAATTACTCTTTTAATTTTCACAGCCCATAATATAATTAATTTAATATGTAAACCCACTTAAAAGATTAAACCCAACACATTTACCTTAATATGTGACAGAAATACCAAGCCTGTATATAAAGACATAAATTATACTAAAGTTATTAAGATATTAAACTAAAATTTAGTAGATATAAAATAAAAAAAGAAATAAAATATTGTAATTCTAATGAACTTTAAACACAAATGAAGGTTTTACAAAGAAAGACTAATAAATAATATACGCGAGAAATATCAAACTGGCCATAGAAATAAATCACTTAAGAAATATCATTTCTAGATAGCTTGTAAAGTAAGTTTATATATAAGTCAATACAGGGTCAGCAAAGGTATAACTATAATAATTTCAAAGATGAAACTTAAGATAGCAAGTTCATAGTTAAAAAATAAATGATAGGAGCTTAGACATACATATCAAAGATGTAAAGAATAAATAGCAATTGCTATGTGTAGAATAAAATTAAAAATATAATAGACAACAAATTAAGTTTAGAACTTATTGAGACAAACCATAAGAACAAGTAGAATAGCATGTCATTTCAGAAAAATCAATTCAATTAAACTTTTAAAGCCTTATATATTATTTGACCTTTTAATAGAAGACTAAAATTTGGAGAAATACCCAAATAAAACATAAAATAGTTATAAGCAGAATAATAAAAATTTTAAATGCAAACATTTTTCCTAATCTAAGATATTTTATGGCATACATACCAAGAGTAGATATTAAGCAAAGAGAAAGAAAGAAATAGAAATAAAGTTAGCAAAATAACACATAAGACTGCAAATTTAGAAGAATTAATAAATATATAATAGCAATCTCATAGAAAAAAATCATCATCGAATCATATGCAAACTAAGAATTATAGGAGCCGTAAATAAAGGAAGATAGAAAAGGATTAAACAAAATAAGAAATGGTAAATAAGTTTTTTTTTACAAAAAAAAAACTAAAAATAGAGAGGAAAATTTAGTCGAACATTAAGAAGTTTAAAGAGGAATTTATGCAGTAAATAAACATTATAAAAGATAAAGATTTATGCTGAGAAATGTATTTAAACATAACAAAAAAATGTTTTGAAATAGTATATTCACATGCATAATACATTTAACTAAGCTAAGAACATGGTTCAAGGAAATAAATAAGCTTGAAATGACTAAAATTTTAAAAATTTTATTCCTAATGAATATTGCAAACTTTTTAAAGAACTTGTAATTAGTTGCAAAATTCTAGTGTACAAATTAATTGCTTATGGGAATAAAAGTTCACATCTTAATAAGTGTCAAAAGATTTAAGAATAAAAAAAAGTAATTTCAAAAATAAAAGTATTTGATCAAAATAACCAAAGAGATCTAAGAAAGTTAAGCAGAAAGCCTGTAAAAAAAGAATAAAAAAGGAATCAAATGCAAGAATTAAAGAAAGAAAATGATGTCAGCTATTGTGGAAATCAAAACCAAGAAAATAGTTAGAACTATATTCATGCATTTCTATCAGATGATACCAAAAAAGTAGTATATAATAAATTAATAAGAAAATCTCATTAAACAAATATGCAGATCTTCATAGGGAATAAATTAGAATAACAAAAAAAATAAATATCAAATTAGTAGCAACCTATATGTATAATACATCTAAATAAGCTAATAATAAAATGTAATTAATGATACATCAACCAAAATTAAAATGAATACAGACATCAGTTGAAACATAATAAGGATAATTTTTAATGTAAATAGAATCCCACGTGATCATAAAGTTATAGGCCCATGTAGAATTCATAGAATTATAAATCATATAAAGCACTTAAACATAGTTTCAAAGATTTATTGAGGTTAAATGTAATAATAGGAAAGTTAGATAAAATCGTATGTTAAAATGTAAAACCAATTATATTAGGACTCAAGCACCACATGGCACAAAATTAAAAATAAATGTTTTGATTCAGACATGCAAATCAAAGTTGTATGTGTACCCTAAATAAAAGGTATTTATAAGTCTCAAACTAACATGAATACAATCTTATGTGAAAAGTCTCTCATATTATACAAAGAAAATTTAGTACTCTATCTGCCCTCATAACTCCAAACTACAATTAGATTGAATAGGTATAAAGGAAGGGCAGAAATACTTAGTTTAAGAAAAATAGCTAGAATAAAGAATAATTTTGGGCTTTTTTGTCCATAAAAGGGAATTGTAAAAATCTAAAACCTATAAATAACGGTCTAAAATAATTAAAAGACTATACAAATTTTAAAATTTTTTTGAGAAGTGTTCAAATAAAAGAACAAATCCTTTTGAAAAATGAAATTAAATGAAATAGCAGTACCAATGAGCTCAATAGATGTAAGAGTATAGGAAAGGATTTGAACCAAATTACTGAAATCTCATATAAAAACTAGTTAATCCATACATTTATATCTATCCAAACCTAAGTCATAAAATTAGAATAAAAAAATGTAGTGCATGAACTATTTTTTTTTTTTTATGTTCGTAGGTATTATAATTAATTTGAAAGCATAAATAAAAGAATTAATAGGTGATAAAATAGTGACAAATAAGAATTAGGAAGAGGCCATCAAGTTTTACCAGTGTATGAAATC
>CANXYI012206950.1:0-10978 GCA_948208565.1 Hura crepitans | reverse complement strand
CTGAGCCATAGTTGGCCAAGAGCTTGCCTTAGAATGTACACTAGGTGTGTGGTAACTTAACATGGCATATTATATGGGAATTGTCATGTTATGTGTAGTACTATGGGACATATGGTGAATTTGATGAAAAAGGCTTGTGTATGTGTGTGCTTGATATGGTCGAGGCATGTACAAGGCATGCCACGGCTTGGTTTGCATGATATTTACATTTTTTGCATAGAAGCATGCTTAAATGTTGTTATGATATGTATATGTGTCATTGAATATGGAGAAAAGCATGTACATGGCCATTGGTAAGAATTGGCTGAGAGGTATGCAAGGCAAATTTGGCATGAAAGTAAGGTATGTGTGTAAGATTGGCATGGCACATTTGGCATGATTTTTGTAATGTACATTTGGCATGAGTTAGGTGAATAAACATGAGCAATAAGGTATGAAATCTATAGATATTAGGATGTCATTTAAGGTTAGGAAATGGTTGAAAGGGAATTTAAAAATGGCTTAGAATGATACAGTGAAATTGACCTAAAAATGGACTAAATTGGCATGTAAATGGCACCTAAATTTTGGGACATCTTGTAAGGTTTATGTGGAATAAATTAAAGCTCTTTTTAAGGCTATTTGAGACATACAATTGAACTTGGCTTTAGGCCTATGAACATGTACATAAATGGGTGTAAATGGCATGAAAAAGACTTGATTTGAGACCTAAAATGACATATATAAAACTAAAAATGACCTATAACTATCCTTAGAAAATGACTTAGGGAAACATATATTGAAATGTTCTTTGAACATGGACATAATTGTGTTAAAATAATGACGTAGACTGGACTGAATATGAACTTAATTATGACTAAGAAAGTAATTTGAAATGGCTTAGAAAATTTGACCTGTAATTGTCCAGTAGGACCAAAAATAACTTATAACTGTCCAAGTCAAATTTTGACTATCAAATAAAATTCATAACTATCTATATTCCACTTTTAAATATTATATTATGATGATCAATAAAAAAAATAGGCATAAAAGAAGAGTATATGGCCAATTAGTTAGACACCCACTAGATGGGCTAATTGGTCAACTTAGGGATTTGTTACTACTAGATGATTATGATGATTTTTTTTGGATATTGGGAGGTCTAAAACATAATCCCTATTATCCTTTGGAGGTGTTGATGTTGATGAGTATCTAGATATTGGGAGGTCTATGGACTGATCCCTGCTTTCTACTGAAGTTTTTCTTGTGATTCTTAGATATTGGGAGGTTTACAAACTGATCCTTTCCATAATATGATTAGTGATTAAGTTGATTGGGATGTTGGGATGTCTATGGACTGATCCCTACTATCTCTTGTATAGTATTAGGAGGTTCAAGTGAGTTGATCCTTGTTATTAGACCAGGCCAGTGCAGTAGTTGGGGTCCAAAATGTGGGCCACTGCATAACTCTTTAGTTCCCTTTTTGTTTAATGTCTTAGGTGTAGTCTATCTAGTTAGGTCTATTAAATTAAATTGAATTAATATATAAAAGTGGTTAATGGCAAGTTTCTACATAATTAATTTAATTGAAGTTATTACAGTGGCATTTTGGCAATTATTAGAAATATGTGGTATATCACCTAAATTTGATGAATTACCTAGTATACCACCCCACACATTGCATATTGACTATCATATTGTTAATGCATGTGAACTACTGCATAACATGTTTTAAATGCTTTAAATTCATCGCTGAGTTTTGTACTCGGTATAGTGTTTTAGTGCATAGGTTGTAAACATAAGTATTCTAGCCTTAGAGATCGTGTAGTGTAGTAGCACAATTTTTGAAGGGTATATAGAGACTTTTTTCTTTCTTCTTTTTAGATAGCATTCATGTAAACACTATAATGTATGTGTTTAGCATGCTTATAAGCTATTTATGTCTACATATAAAGGATATAAGTGATGTATATATAATCAGTTGGTTTGTCTGAATAGCTTGCTTGATCATTCTTGATAACTATGGGCCTAAGGCCCTGTGTGTTTGTAATGTGTGATTGATATTTGTTGACATTAATTGGGGGACCAGAAGGGTCCAGAAGGAGGCAGAATGATATTGTTGTTTATAGAAGTACTTTTATAGGTGAAAAAAATTTGGTATGTCACCCGAGTAGCCGTTGTGCTACCCAATTTTTTGTAACATTTAGAATGTCTATAAATGAGTATTCTAAGTTTGTCATATCATATATAAACATATTTAAGGGTTAGACTGAGAATCTAAGCAATATCTGATAATGTTCTAAAATAGTCCATAATTATTAAGGAGTGCACACTTAGAGTAATTCCAGGAGGGGTGACCTGGCAAGAAGTGCATCGCCTGTTGGATTTCTTCAAGAGTTTGGTAGGGGGTGTTATAGAATCATTGTGGTTTGCAACAACCTTGTGAGAAGAGCTCATGAATGGAATCTGCTATCATCCTTTTATAGTAAATCATGAAATGCCACTAGATTTAATGTTTATAATGAATTTAAAATGATATAGGTGTATTATCATTGCTAGTTTCTCTCAAAAATGTTAATTTTTTTACTACATATGATGGAAAAAAACCAACATTTAGTGCTTTGTATTTTTGATACATAGGTTGTAAATAGTCAACACCGATCTAACCTTAAAGTAGTTGTGTAGCAAACTCGACCACTATCATTTTCATATACTTTTGTATCTTTTGGTGTGACATATATAAAGATAGATGGCACTCATATATAGATTGTTGGAATAAGTTTAGTTGTGTTACATGTAAATAATCTATATGAGTTTAGTCTAAGTATATAAATTTAATATGACAAATGTTAATATCACTATGGCAAGTATATATATGGATTTAAGTTTTTGGTGATAGTATAATTACTATAATTGATGTGATGGTTTAATCATGGTAATATTGATTGAGATGGGTTATGAGCATTATAATAATCTAAGATGGTGGATTGAGATTGAGTTTATTATAGAAGTGTTGCTTTATGTAGGTTTTATTTTTGGACAAGACACTATGTAGCCATTATGCTCCCAAATTGTTGTTATAGCAGGATAAGCTCATTTTATGTGTATGTGTAGGTAAAGAATAGTTTATTTAAATGTGACCTTAGAATATTTCATAGCTATTACAATAGAAAAAGGGTTTTAAAAAGATAAAAATTAAAGCAAATAAGGTAACTACTAGAAATAAATAAAGTTGTTAGCATGTTATCTCTTATTCAAGCTAGTAATGGTTCAGGTAAGAGGTTTCACAATGTGCAATCTCTTATTTAGATCTAGCTAATGGGTCAAGTGAGAGGTGTCACAAGAGAAGAGGCATATTCTTTTAACATGATAATTGGTATGTTTTATCACTTTGATTTTCTAGCTATGGCTTTTATAAATCTAGGTTCTACACATTTATACATATGCACAGCATAGGCACAAGACTAGGGGTTTAGAGTTAGAGTTTGGTTAATGTTGACATTATGGTTAGTAACCCTATAAGGTAGCATGTGACAGTGAACAGAGTGTAAAAGTGTTTTCCTTTTGCAGTCTAAAGACGTAAGCTTTTTGTGGATCTCATTAAATGTCTATTTGATGAGCTCAATCCAATATTTGGCATTAATTAGTTGTCCAAGTATCATGTTATGATGGACTACAGATAAAAAAGGATTTCTCTCAAGACAATAAATGGGTTGGAAATCACAGTAGTGGGTGAATAGATATATTTCTTAACTAATGTCATCTTAGCCACTACAGCTAGAAGGATGATAAGGAAAAGATGTGAAGCATACTTGGCACAGGTGATTCACAAAAGAAAAGATGAGCCAGATGCAAGTTAAAATACCAATTGTGTTAGAGTTTGTAGAAGTATTCCCAGATGAGTTACCCAGTTTACTGCTAGCATGGGAACTTGAGTTTGGGATTGATGATTATCTTGGTATAACACCAATATCTATGGCTCTATATAAGATGGCTTCTTGAAAGAACTGAAGATCCAGTTACATGAATTGCTAGATAAGAGGTTCATCAAATTGAGTGTATCACCTTGGAGAGTTCTAATATTGTTTCTGAAGAAGAAAGACAATTCTTTGAGATTATGTGTGGACTACAAGTAATGGAACAAGGTCACAATTAAGAATAAATATTTGTTGCCTTGCATTGTTGACTTGTTTGATTAACTTGGAGGAGCTGGTGCCTTCTTTAAGATTGACCTAAGATATTATTAGCTGAGAGATAAAGAAGTAGATATGGTAAAGATAGCTAACTTTTTATATTAGATATGAGCATTATGAGTTTTTGGTAATGCCATTTAGGCTTACTAATGCTCTAGTGGCTTTTATGGACTTAATAAATAGAGTCTTTAGACCACTCCTAGACCATTTTGTGTAGTGTTTATAGAAAACATTCTAGTCTATTCTAAGAACAAAGAGAATCACATGCAGCATCTCATATTTATCTTCTAAACTTTAAGAGATGAGAAGCTTTATGCTAAGTTAAGCAAGTGTGAGTTATGGCTTAATGAGGTCTCTTTCCTAGGATATGTAGCTTCTACATATGGTATCAGAGTTGATCCCAACAAGGTAAAAGCAATTGTAGATTAAAAACTAACGAGTAATGCTATAAAGTTTCTTAGGTTTGGGCTAAATATTATAGGTAGTTTGTTAAGGGCTTTTCAATAATTATAGCACTAATGACTTGCCTATGGCATAAGAATGCCAAGTTCATATGGGATGATAGCTACTAAAAAAGTTTTGACAAGTTGAAGGCTATATTAACAATGGTTTGGATTCTTACATAGCTAGTGTCTAGGAAGGATTTCATTATCCATAGTGATGCATCCTTAAATAGTTTAGGATGTGTGTTGATATATGAAGGTAAGTTTGTTGTCTATGCCTCTAAATAGTTGAAACAACATGATAAGAACTACCCAACACATGATCTTGAGCTTGCAGCTATAGTCTTTGCATTAATGATTTAGAGGTATTACCTTTATAGAGTGAGGTTCTATGTATATACATATCATAAAAGCTTAAGGTACCTTCTAACATAGAAAGAGTTAGACCTAGGAGAGTGCTAATAGATGAAATTGATTAAGGGTTATGACTGCCTTATTGACTACTATCCAAGCAAGGCTAGTGTAGTGGCAAATGCTTTGTGTAGGAAGTTCTTGTCAGCTATAAGAGCTTTAAATGTTAGATTAAATCTGATGGATGATGGAGCTCTTTTAACTAAATTACAAGTGAAACTAAGTCTTTTTGTAGCAAGTGAAGGTTATTTAAATTGTGAGTATCATGGGTTCTATTCAAAAAGTTTAGAGAGTATGAGATCAAGAATGATTGATGCCTATATTATCAAAATCATTTATGTGTGCTAGATATGGAAGAAGTAAAGAAGAAAATATTGGAAGGCTTATAGTACACCTTATATTGTGCATCTTGGTAGCACCAAGATATGCTAAGGTGAAGCCTTATTATTGGTGAGATGGTATGAAGAGAGATATGGTAGAGTTTGTGACTAGATGCCTTACTTGCTAGCAAGTTAAGGCTAAGCATCAAGTTCCTTTTATATTGCTCTATCCTATAGTAGTATCAGAATAGAAATTGAAACTGTCACTATAGACTTTATGGTTGGGCTACCTATAATCAGAAGCAAGTGTGATTCAATTTGGGTGGCTATTAATAGTTTAGCCAAGACTACACACTTTATACCAATAAGGATGGATTAATCCTTGGAAAAGCTTATAAAGTTATTTATAGATGAGATAGTTGTTGGTTTTACACGAGTCGAACACAGTGGAAAATTAAAATTTTGGTGCAAAACCAATTAATGATAATAAGGATATGAATATATCAAAATGACAAAAAAGAAAAAAAAAATTAAGCAGCATAGAAATTTTAATGTTATCTATTATTTGGTGATTCCTTTTCTTCAGCTCACCTTATTAGGTTGTTGCAAACCATAATAATCCTCACTAAGAACACGTTCAAAGTATCCACATAAGAATTGACGTGATGAACAACTGAATATCTAAGTGCTAGTAAGATATTTAGAAAGGAGAAGATGAAGAATAAGAGAATATAAAAATTCATAAAGAATGTGCATCAATTTTTTTATTTGTTTGGTGGCTGCCTATGGTGGCTAATTTAATGAGGATATTTATAGTAAAATAACCCTATTTAGGTTAGACTAAAGTCTAATTAAAGGAGGCCCATAAATTGGGCCTTTTTTTATCTATTGTGTAAGGCCTAATGATAGGGTTTATGCATTTAGAATAGTAAGACCCATTCTGGGATTCCTTCTAAGCTCTTCTAGGCCTCAATTTTAATCGACCATAAGCCTAATTCATTATCCTTTTATCCCTTAAAAGTTTTATTTAAAATTTGATTAAAAGGCACTCTTAAATGTGCCTCTAAAGCCCAAGCCCTTTTTACATTTAAAAAGGTCAAACTAGGTTAACTAGGCTCCAAGCCCAATTTCTCTTTTTCTTCTTTATTTTTTCTCCTTTCAATAATATTTAATATCATTGAAATATCAAATACTTTGATAATTATTTGAATTCTTTAAGTGTGTGACCCTCTAGGTTTCCAAAACAATTTCGTAATACATAGTGAATTAAAGTTTTAGTCCAACTAGGACTCTTATTGTTCAATCTTATTGAGTCTATAATTAATTACTAATTAATAATCCACTTATTTACAAGTCTTGAGAGCTGTCTAGTCACATATTAAGATTACCTAAGTGTTGAAAAGTTAAGTGGTCTGACTAAATTCTTCCATATACATTTACTGTACAATTACTCTTTTCATTATACTTGTCTCATTTAGGTTTTAGTATAGACTTATGTCAACTTAATGCTTAATTAAGTATGTCTAATTAAGCCTTAAACATTTCAAATCTAATATAACATCTTTATTACTAAAATTCCATTATGAATCTCATTCACACTTGCATTTTACTATGATAAGAGATTCCCTGAATAAAGATATATCAAACTTATGAGATAAACTCCCCATTATAATCTAGGGTGGTGAATCCTTTATTAATCACTCAACTACCTTCAATTATCTCAGACTATACCCAACCTCCTAGATATGTATTCATCATGGTGATGTAAAAGTACTAAAGTCAAAGTATACCTTTTAATACTTAAGATAACTTTAGTGATGTCAAGTAAGAAGATACTTGCACTTACTGATATGATGAGATGACTTCACTGACATAAATTATGTATCCATGTAATATCTGATGTTTAGGTCTCTAATGAACTTGTTTCTCAAACAAGTATTTGCATGTTAACTTTAAGCATCACAATGCTTATAGCTTGTGAGACCAAGTCAAAGAGTATAACACGTGCTAGTCTATTTGTATCAATAATGTCCCATATTATTAATACTATAACTAGGGATAGTTTTAGTATTTCACATTTCCATGCAATAGGAATCTCACATTATAAACTCTTTATGATTTCCTCTACACTATGAAATGATACGAAGGACTTCATTACAAAGTTTAAAACCTATATCAAACAAATAAATTAATAATAATCATTTGTGTAATAAAGAATGCCTTTTATTATAAATGAATATACACAAAATGTCCCTAGTACATACAAGCTCTAGGGCATACAACTAAAAATACAAAGGTTGTATAGAGTGCCATTTTTTATCATATCTAATCAAAACCTCAGGTTTACATCAAGATTCTAAAAGAAGCTGTATAATGCCATAGGCACTCGACTCAGTTTTAGCATAGCACTTTATCCACAGATGGATGGTCAATCTGAGTGAGTCATTTAGGTAACTTTTACACTTAAGTGGCTTTGATAGTGGGTTGTTTATGATTCTTATCATGGAAACATGTTTTATAGGTGTTAGAAGATATGCTAAGAAGCTATCTATTGAGTTCAAAGGGAGTTGGGATTGTTATCTCTCCTTAGCAAAGTTTACATATAATAATAGTCACCAGTTAAGCTTGGGCATGGCACCTTATGAGGCTCTACATGAGAGGAAGTGAGAACTCCTCTCTATTGGAGTGAGTTAAGTGAGAACAAGCTTATGGGACTAGATGTGATCGAGGATGCTAAAGAGAAAGTTAAGATTAATAGAGACAAATTAAAGGCTATATCATATAGATAAAAAGTCCTACATAGATTTAAAGCGAAAGAACATAGAGTATTAAGTCTTTAACAAGGTGTTCCTTAAAGTATCACCATGGAAAAAAGTATTAAGATTGTTAAAAAGGACAAGTTAAGTCAAAGGTTTATTTGCCCATGCAAGATAATAGAATATGCAGGATTAGTAGCCTATAGATTAGTTTTTCCTCCAAAATTGTAATAAATCCATGATGCCTTCCATGTGTCAATGCTATAGAGATATAGATTAGACCTTTCACATATGCTAGTAGCTAAAGAAGTTGAGATATAACCAGACTTGTCATATGAGGAAGAATAAAAGATTTAGTATGAGAAGTGAAAGAGCTAAGGAACAAAATAATACCCTTAGTGAAAGTGCTGTGAAGGCAATATAACATCGAGGAATCAACATGGGAAAGTGTGGCTTAAATGAAAGAGTGGCATCCATAGCTATTTAAACTAGGTAATTTTGAGGACAAAATTCTTTTAATTGAGGAAGAAATATAATGCCTAAGAATCTTAAGGTTATGAATAGTACTTCTCAAGACATAAATAGTGCTTATCGAGACCTGAGTTACTCTAATATGATCAAATGGTATTATGACTTATAACATAATTATAGGTAAATTTTGAAATGAAAATGAAGTCTTTAAGATGGTTAAAAATGAAAGTAAAGTTTTCATGGAAGTGTTTTTTGAATGGTATCCAAGTTAAAGTTGAATTATAAAATATCGTGCTTTTGCTCAAATTGACTCAAGAATGTCCTAACATGATATTCAAATATTCCAAATAGTCTATTGAGATTGATATTAGAATTTTTGAATATCAAAAAGTATTTTCTTAAAATTAAGCAAAGTTAAAAGCGTCAGCTTAAATCAAATTTTTAGGGTTTTCAAGCATAATTTGTTTGTGCCTTTCAAGCATTATTTTATGTGATTGTATAAGACCCTAAGAGATATGAAATGAGGCTTAAAAAGAATGAAAAAAAAAATTAAAAGAGGAAAAAGGGATTAGATTTTTAAGGGCCATTAGATCATAAAAAGATTTAATCTTAGCCTTTAATTTTAAAGGGTATAAAAAGGGATCAAAAGGGGCTATTTTTTGTCAAAGAAGAACAGGTCTTCTTCCCCTTGTTTTCCTCCTTAGCTAATGGAACCAAGAAGCCTTATCTTCTATTTTTTTTCTTTCTTCCAAGCTTTTTTAAACTTCATCAAGCCTCAAACCACCATCTAAACCTTACTAGGTGACTTTTTTATGAAAGATCATGGGAATTTTTAAGGAAAACATGGGAGATTTTAAAGGTTCAAAGAGAGAGTGAATAGTGACCACTTAAAGTTTAAGACATTTTATTTGAGTTATCATATTTTTTTAAGGTGTAATTGGGTTTCAATAAGGGTTTCCTAAAGTCACTTTGATATTTAAAAGCATAGATATTTTTATTTTGGTTTTTTCTATGTATATATGTTGTATGCATGTAGAGAAAGGAGAAAGAAGCAAAGTGTAGAAGCCTTGATTTTAGGTTTAGGACTTTTTTTTATGGATTTAGACTATAAGTTAATCTAAAAAGCTTATAGTGTGACCTAAATTAGCCTAAGCCCTTTGCTATCGACATAGATGTGTGGGGGCAAAGCCCCTGCATTATGGACTCCTTTAGTTTTTTTGGCCTATGATGATAACCGGAAAAAAAGAGACATGCTCAAGTAATTAGGCAAGAAACCTAAAACAATGGTCCGTACTAACTAATATGGTGCAAGTCTGCATAGACTTGATGCCAGAAGGTCCTTTTAGACTAACATAAAACTAGGCCTAAGGCTTATGAACTATGAGAGTAAACCTAAAGCCTAGGTCCGTATGGACTTGTTAATGAAAAGCTTCTAGAAGTGTGATTTTCCTATTTGGACTCTAATTCTTAATGCTGGTAAGACTCTACTTCTTTTAGATGGGAAAGCTTTTCACCAACCCTATAAATAACCCTTCCATCAATTTATTTTAGGGGAGACAATCTATAAAGATCAATCCCTACCAAAGAATTACTTCTTCAAATCTCTAAGAGTCGAGGAAAGGACTCCAAACCAAGATTGATCTACTAAACCTTTAGCTCATACCAAAATTATAATTCTTTCTAAAACTCTACCTTTGGCATTGTTGCCTATTTTCATTAATTCATTTTATTTCAATGAACCCATGATCTCTCATGATTAATTGACATGTGAGGTCATTCTATGTAATCCCTACATCAATTATATGAGTAGGTTAACCTTTTAAATCATTTTAATAATGCTTTAATCATTCATAGAAAATTCTAATCACAATTGCTTTCTAAAAATGATGCTTAAGTCTACAAAAACCCATCTTAACGAATGTAAAGGTCCACATGGACCAATTATTTGAATATGTATAAAATGTTGAGTCCGTAGGGACTAATGTTTGATAACAGCATTCTGTTTACTTTGTATACCTTATTTTAACATATTATGCAAACTAAGTTGACATGTTTATGCGTTGTTATCATATTGTATGACTATTCTATTCTTTAATATGCATATTATTGATATTCTGGGATTAATATAGGGTTGGTACAGACTCCCTTTCATAAGGATCATAGTCTACATGTATATATAAGTTTTATGCATGCTTATTCTATTTTGTAGTCCGTATAGACTCTCTTTCATGAGGAGTGTAGTCCACACGAACATATATTTTGAATTATAGTCCTTATGAATAACTATATTTTATCTTCATGTTTTCTTTTGTATAATTTATTCATCATTCTTTTAGTTATAATTATATATATTTGTATCACACAAGTTGTTATCATTCTATTTGGTATTGCTTTTAAGTCCTCAT
>CANXYI012206849.1:0-18191 GCA_948208565.1 Hura crepitans | reverse complement strand
CTATGTTTTTCTGCACTTTTCTACAAATCTCTCCTTTTTTTCTCTTTACATTTCTCTTTTTTTTTTTTTGCTTTTCTCCCTCCTCTCCAATTTTCTCTCCCTTCTCTCTTTATTTTTTCCTTTAGGTTTCTCTCCTCCCCTTTTTAATGTTAGGTTCTGCTACTTATAAAATTCATGGGGTAGCATTACTCATAATTATGGATATTTTGCATAAAAATTTCATTGTGAATTTTACTGTGTTTAACTTGTCCCTTACTTTAGTTATTGTTCATGCAAGGCCCAAATTGTTAGCTACTGGGTAGTTGGAGTGGATTAGGTTGTAGCTGGGCTACTGGGCCTAGGCAGTTTAGGCCTAGCAATCTTCTTTTTTTAAATTTCTATATTTATATTTTTTTATTTTTATAATTTTTATATCCTCATATTTTAGTTGTATTCTTGTATTATATTTATTTGTAATTTTATGTATTTATATCATCCTTTTCATATTTCTTTTTTTTTTTTGTATTTTGACATTAATAAAAATTTCTCAATCCTATATATTATATGCTTAGAATTTATTAGGATTAAGTTACTTATAATCATTTTATGTATTTTATTATTTTAATTATTAGTCTTGGATTTTCTTTGTGTAATTTAATTTAGATAATTATATTTTTTTATTTTAATTTTACTTTAATTGAATTATTATTTAAGTAGGAATTCAAATTAAACATTCTAATCATAATAGTGATATCAAGTTAATAATAATATTATTAATAACTAAGTAATAATCATTAATTAGCAATAATGATAAAATTAAAGTAGTACTACATAATAATACATCTTTAAATAACGATGATGATGATGATAATGATGCTCTATAATCAAAATAATAGGTAAATAACAAGAATATGATTTTAATTTTATTTTATTTATAATTTAATTTTATAAAACCTATATTAATTAATTAGATTATCTTAGAATCATATATTGCTACTTTATGATAATTTGTTATTGATTTACTTATTTAACTATATGGTATTAATTCAATTAATCTTACATCATATCTCTTTTTACTTATCTTGTAAGTGGACACTGTATTTTTATAAGATGTAGGCAAACTTATGAATAGAAAATTATATTTACTTTCTATACTATTAATTACATGAGCGGATGAAAATAGGTATCTATGACTTCTTCAGTTTCCACTTTTATGGTTTTATACTCTTAGTAATTTTGCCATTCATAATGAATCTAACATTTCCATTGTCAAAAATATTATGTTATGGTCAAAACAATAAAATATATGCCCTTCTGACTTTTTTGTAATGCCCGTAAATCAAAGCTCCGTGAACAGTAACACTGAGGCTTAAAAAGTGTGCCCGGAGTGCCGAGTCACCTTCACGAGGCTCGAGGTGAGGTGTACTAATCATGAAACTTTGAGGGGCTTGAAAATTATGAAAATGGCTTAATTTAAAGATTTAACAAAACCAATAAATTACTTTAGGCTATAATCTAGTGAGTCGTAGGCTCAAATGGATTCAGGCCGGGAATGACTCAGGATGTGCCCAGACAAACCTAAAAATACCATATCCTAAAGGTTAAAAATTCCCCTGACTCCATTGGTGAAGGAATTTTTAAATTTCAAGGTCGTTTGTAACTTTTACTTAATTTTAAGTTTTACACGTAAATCAAGGAAATTGGTTAACTATCCTATCGAGGGAATTTGGCTGTGAAATTGTATGAGCCTCTAAATGGGACTAATCAAAGATTTTTAAAATAACATAATGATTTTTAAAGGTCCAAGTGATTTTTAAAAATTCACCAAAATTTCTACCAAAACCGAGCATTTTTGGGAAGCTTGAGTGACATGTGTCCCCACTGGGCCACGTTAGCCACTATAAAAGCCATGTGGTGACACTTAGATGTCCACTTGGTTCATACACCTCCACTCCTTTTCTTCTCCATTTCCAATCACTTCTACACCACCTCCACTCCTCTATTTCCATGGTTATTTTAGCCTAAAATAGCCATCAAATCACACCAAAAATTCCATTGGTGAATGTAAAATTAAACCTTAAAGAGGTTAGAAGAAATAGGTTGCAATAGAATTCAGGAAAAATCTAAGAATCTTTAAGTATACACAGAAGGGTGTTTGGGAAAGAAATTCAAGTGTAAGTGTTTCTTCTCCCATTTTAAAATTTTTCCTAGGGGATTGCATCACTCTAAGACTAGTCACCTTTATAGAATTTTGATTGGAGGACAATGGAATTTTTTTAGGAATTTTCTTAGTATTGTTATGGCTATGTTAGTGAGAAAGAGAAGTAAGGGGAATCAAGGTATTAAAGCTTCCAAAGTGATAAAAGGGCTAAAAATTGAGAAAGGTATATGAATTTGGAGTATTTGAAGCATGCCAATTTAAGTTCATGTGTAAAATATGTAAGAAACTTGTATTGAAGTTAAGGAATTCATGGTTAAAGTAGGTGTACTTATGAATTAGGCTTGTGTTCTTAATAATTGTGTGTGGTATGTATGATTTGTGTGAGGAATTGGTGCAATGAATGAATGGAAGGACTATATCACCATTTGGCTAAGAGATATGAGTGAGTGTATGGTGTGTGTGTGGCTTAATTAAAGTAGGGTTAGGATGATTTCTAGTGTATTTAACATTGAATTGCATGAATTGTGCATGTGTATGGTGAAAAATGGGAGTGTTGGTATTAAGCCTTAGTTGGCCAAAAGCTTGCCTTGGAATGTTGGCTAGGTGTACGGCAACTTAACATGGCATATTGTATGGGAATTAGCATGTTAAAAATAGTATTATGTGTGTGATTGATATGCTCTAGGCATGTACAAGGCATGTCATGGCTTGGGTTGCATGATATTTGCATTGTGTGTGTATAGGCATGCTTGAATGATGTTATTATATGTGTATGTGTGATTGAATATGGAGAATAACATGTACATGGCCATTAGTAAGTATTGGCTAAGAGGTATGCAAGGTAAATTTTGCATGGTAAGTAGGCTATGGTATAGTGTGTGTGTGAGAGAATGGCATGGCATAATTGGCATGTGTTGTGTAATGTGCACTTGGCATGAGATAGGTAAACATGTGTGAGCAATAAGACATGAAAATGTATGATTATTGGCATGGCTTTAAGTTTGGAAAGTAGTTAAAAAGAGACTTGAATTAAAATGGACCTAACGGGTATGAAATTATAACCTTAAATTTGGACATTTTGTAAGGTTGATATGGCATAAATTGGGAACCACTTTTAAGGTCATTTGATGTGTATAATTTGAGGTGGCTTTAGGCTAATGATCAATTAGCATAGGAAAATGACATGAAAAAACCCTATTTTAGGCCTGTAATGGCATACACAAAATATAAAAATGACCTATAACTGTCTAGTAAAATGACCTAAAAACTTATGCACTGTAAATGGTCTTGAACATGGATAAAAATGGAATTAAAATAATGGCTTAGATTAGACTTAGTGTGAATTTAATTATGCCTAAGAAAGTGACCTAGAATAAGTCCGAAAAATTGACTCGTAACTGTTCAATAGGACCAAAAATGACTTGTAACTGTCCAAGTCAAATTTTAACTGTCAAAATAAATTTATAACTGTGTTTTTCACTTTTAAATATTGTAATATGATGATCAATAAATAAATAGACATAAAATAAGATCAAATGGCCTATTGTACCCACTGGATGGGTTAACCGATCAACTTAAGGATTAGCAGCTGCTTGATGGTTACTAATGATTTTTTGGATATTAGGAGGTCTACAAACTAATCGCTACCATCTTTTAGAAGTGTTTGATGCTAATGATTATCTAGATATTGGGAGGTTTATGGACTAATCCTTGCTATCCACTGAAGTTCTTACTGTGATTTTTAGATATTGAGAGGTCTACAGACTAATCCCTGCTATCCACAAAATGACTATTGGTTGAGTTGTTTAAGATATTGGGAGGTTTATGGACTGATGCCTACTATCTTTTGTCTGGTATTGGGAGGTTCAAGTGAGTTGATCCCTGTTATCAAACCAAGCTAGTGCAGTAGTCAAGGTCTAAAATATGGGCCACTGTATAACTTTTTAGTTCCCTCTTGATCTAGTGTCTTAGGTCTAGTTTATCTAGTCAAGCCTATGAAATTAAATTGAATTGATATACAGATTTGATTAATGGTAAGTTATTACATAATTAATGTATTTGAAATTATCATAATGGCATTTTGGTAATTATTGGGAAAATATGGCATATCACCTAAATTGCATGAATTACTTGGCATACCACCCACACACTACATATTGACTGTCATATTGTTATTGCATGTGAACCATTGAATATAACATGTTTTAAATACCTTAAATTCATCACTAAGTTTTATACTCAGCATACTAGTGTCTTGATGCGCAGGTTGTAAAGATAAGCAGTCTAGCCTCAGAAATCATGCAGTGTAGCAGCATAAAGCTTAAAGGGTATATAGAGTCTTTTTTTCTTTTGTTATGTTTAGTTAGCACTCATGTAAACATTGTAAGTAATGGATTTAGCATGCTTAGAGGCTGCTCATGTCTATGTATAATAAAAAAGTGTGATGTATATAAACAAGTGGTTTATCTATATGATTTACTTTTATGAGTTTTGATAACTATAGGCCTGAGGCCCTATATGTTTGTGATGTGTAATTGAGGTGTGTGATGATGTTGGCTAGGGGACCAAAAGGAGGTTGTATAATATTATTGATATTAGAAATGCTTTTACAGGTGGAAAAAAATTTTGGTATGTCACTCGGGTAGCCATTGTGCCGCCCAATTTTCTATAACATGTAATACGCCTATAAAATGGGTTTTCTAAGTCTATCATACCCCATATGAAATTTTTTAAGTATTAAACTAAAAACCTAAGCAATGTCTAATAAAGTTCTAAAATCGTCTATGAAAGTTAAGGAGTGCACACTTAGTGCAATTCCAAGATAGGTGACCTAGTAGGAAGTGCATCACCTGTCAGATTTCTTAGGTTGTCTAATAAAGGGCATCGCATTGGGTGGTATCAGAGTAGAGGTTATATGTTCCTCGGTATCTTACATGAGTGCTAATGTCTAGGGTTATTTTCTCTAAACTACTACACTGCTATGAGGCAAATAGGTTCTATTTCTTTTTGTAGCCGATCAAGATGGGTGATCAGATACCCAAAGACCGGGGAAAGGAAGTGGCTAGTTATGCCCCTACAATAATTCAAGAGGGAGCTGGCAATGTAGCCATACCAAAACCCAATGATATAGCATAGTAGTCATAAACACGAAAATCCTCGGTATTGTTATAGCAAATAGTGGATTTGCTCAAACATACTTCTACAGCTATTGTTCCACCTCCTTCACCAGCTCTAGTACCTCTACCACTACTAGCTCATTTATAGAAGACAACTTTAAAAGGGATTAGAAAGATGGGAGCTATAGATTTTCTGGGTATAAAAGAGGATGATGCAACACAAGCAAAGTACTGGTTGGAGAAAACCTTTAGAAGTTTGGAATAGTTGGAGTGTTCAGAGGAAGATAGCTTGAAGTATATAACTTCTATCCTTCAAAAAGAAGCATTCTATTGGTGGGATACTATTAAGATAAGGAAGGCAGTAATAGATCTCACTTGGGAGTTCTTCTTAATAGAGTTCATAAAGAGATATATTCCAGATTCTTATATAGAAAAGAGATATATTCTAGATTCTTATAAGGATAAGAAGAGGTAGGAGTTCCTAAATCTAAGATAAGTTAAAAAAACAATGTCAAAATATGAGAAGGATTTTACCAGACTGATAAGATATGTTGATGAGTTCATTCCTAATGAAGAGAAAAAATGTAATAGATTTCTACAAGGCTTGAATGTAGAGCTAAGGATGCAGATAGCTAACTTGAGGGTGACAAATTTTACAGTATTAGTAGCATCTACATATGATATGGAAGAGATGGTACAGGAGAAGAGAGACTTCTTTTAGAGGAAGAGATAGTTCACTACTGGGTAGTCTAGTGTAGCCTCAAATGGTAGTAAGAGAATAAGAGAAGCACAAATTTAGTCTCAATCAATGCATCAGGCACCAAGACAAACACAATCTCAAAGGTTTGAGCAAGCTTCTATAGTTAGACCTCGACCACCTCTATAAGCTACTAGTGCTCCGAGACTATCAGGTAATAGGAATAGACCCTCGACTTTCAATACTTACAACAAGAGACATTGGGCGCAATGTTGGCTGAGTAGGAAGGGAGAATGCTTACCTGTGGTGCTCGAGACCATTACTAGAGAAAGTGTCCTTAGAGACAGCTAAAAGGTGCTCATACTCAGGCATTTTTAGCAGCATCTCAAAGTAGAGGATAGAGGCAGGGCAGAGGGAATCAACCCAATGCTAGTCAGGGGATAGGATCAAAAGCCCTTGCACCAGTGAGGCAATATGTTGTTAGGGCCAGAGAAGAAGCAGCAGCCCAAAATGTCATTATTAGTACGTTTCACTTATTTGATGTTTTAGTTTTGGCATTGATAGACCCAGGATCTACATATTCTTATGTATACACCATATAAGCACATGATAGAGGATTGAAATCTGAGCATGTGAACATAGACAATCAAGTCAGTAATACTATAGGACAGAGTGTGAATGTGAACCAGGTGTATAGACACGGTCCCTTAGTAATCCAATAATGTCTATTTCCTATGGATTTGATTGAGTTACCTTTCCATGAATTTGATATGATTTTAGGAATGGATTGGTTGTCTGAACTTCGGGCTATGGTGGATTGTAAACCCAAGAAGTTAACCCTTTAAATTGTAGAGAGATAGGTAGTGATAGTTATGGGTGGGAGACACCTTTCAGATAATCTCATCTCAGTTGTTACAGTAAGAAAACTTATTCGTAAAGGGTGTGAAACCTACCTAGCACATGTTATTGACACCAATACTTCCACCCCAATTCTTGAATAGATCTCAATAGTTTTTGAGTTTCCTTATGTATTTTCTGATGAGTTACCAGGGTTGCCTCTATAGAGAGAGCTTGATTTGAGATTAAGGTGTATCTTGGTACAACTTCTATGTCCATTAACCCCTATAGAATGGCACCTATTGAGTTAAAAAAATTGAAGGTACAGTTGCAAGATATGTTAGGCAAAGGGTTTATTAGACCTAGTACTTCACCTTAGGGATCCCCTGTTCTATTTGTGAAGAAGAAGGATGGGTCCCTTCAATTGTGTATTGATTATAGATAGCTTAATAAAGTGACATTGAAAAACAAATATCCCCTACCTAGGATAGATGATCTATTTCACTAGTTGTGATGTGCAGGTGTGTTTTCCAAGATTGATTTGAGATTTGGGTATCATCGATTGAGAATAAAGGAAGTTGATGTTCCTAAAATAGCTTTCAAAACTCAATACAGGCATTATGAATTCTTAGTGATGCCATTTGGACTCACTAATGCCCTAACAATTTTTATAGATGTAATGAATAGAGTATTTCAATCCTACTTGGATCAATTTTTTATGGTATTTATTAATGACATTTGAATGTATTCTAGGACCAGATAAGAACATGAACAACATCTCAAAGTGGTGTTATAAACTTTAAAGGAGAAGCAATTGTATTCCAAGTTGAGTAAATGTGAATTCTTGCTGAATGAAGTGGCTTTTTTGGGACATGTCATGTCAGTAGAAGGTATTAGAGTAGACCCCAGCAAGGTTAAGGCAGTGTTAGAATGGGAACCTCTAAGAAATATAAAGGAGATACGGAGTTTTCTAAGTTTAGCTAGTTATTATAGAAGATTTATGAAAGGATTTTCTATGATTACAACACCTCTGACTAGATTGTTTAAAAAGAATGTGAAGTTTGAGTGGGATGCTAGATGTTAAGAGAGTGTTGAAAAGCTAAAAAAGATGTTGATTGAAACCCATATCCTGATTTAACCTAACCAAGGTAAGGACTTTATTATGTATAGTGATGTCTCCCTTAATAGATTGGGATGTGTGCTAATGCAAGAAGGAAAAGGGGTAGCTTATGCTTCAAGACAGTTGGAACCACATAAGAGAAACTACCCTACTCATGATTTAGAGTTAGCTACCACTATGTTTGCTTTGAAAATTTAGAGGCATTATCTATATGGTGAGAAGGGTTACATTTATACAGACCACAAGAGACTAAAATATCTCCTTACTCAGAGGGAGTTGAACTTAAAACAAAAAAGATGGTTAGAGCTGATAAAATATTATGACTATTTAATGGATTCCCACCCAGGGAAAGCTAATACAATGGCCGATACTTTGAGTAGGAAATTTATGGTAACCTTAAAAGCCATGAATGTTAGACTACAATACACAGGGGAAGATGCCATTCTAACTAAACTTTAGATTAAACCAGATTTCAAGCAAAAAATAAAGGAAGCTCAAGTGAGGGATCAACAGTTGAGATAGATTATGGATAAAGTCAGAGAGGGAAAGGCAATAGGATTTGACTTAAGAGAGGATTGATGTCTATATTATCAGGGTAGGTTGTGTGTACCTAGTATAAATGACCTGAGGTTACAAATACTGAAGGAGGCACATGAAGCTCCTTATTTTATGCACCCTGGTAGTATAAAGATATATATATATTTAAAGTCTCAATACTGGTGGTTAGGTATGAATAGAGATGTAACAAAATATATGGCTAGATGTCTAACATGCAAGCAAGTAAAAGCTGAGCATTAGGTTCCTTTTGGATTGTTACATCCTATAGCAATACCAGAATAAAAGTGGGAAAAGGAGACTTTGTGGTGGGATTGCCTATGACCATAAATAAGTGTGATGTTGTGTGGGTGTTTATTGATAAATTAACTAAAACAACTCATTTATTCTAGTCAGAATGGATTATTCACTAGAAAAACTGGCTAAATTGTACATCGATGAGATTGTTAGACTCCATGGTATACCTATGGCTATTATTTTAGATAGGGATCCTCACTTCACTTCTAGGTTTTTATTTCAGATAGGGATCCTCACTTCACTTCCAAGTTTTCGAAGAAACTGCATCAGGCACTAGGTACCAAGCTTTTTTATAATACAGCTTTCCACCCTCAAATAGATGGACAATCAGAAAAGGTGATACAGGTAGTTAAGGATATGTTGTGTAGCTATGCCATTGAGTTTAAAGGTAGCTAGGACCAATACCTGTCCTTAGCTGAATTTGCATATAATAACAATTATCAAACTAGTTTGGGCATGGCACCTTATAAGGCACTATATGGTAAAAGGTGTAAAACTCTATTGTGTTAGAGTGAAATTAGGGAGAACAAGATCTCAAAAGTTGATTTGATTAGAGATGTAAAAGAAAAAGTTAAAGTTATTAGGGAGAGATTGAAAGCTGCAACTGACAGATAAAAGTCCTATGCTGACTTTAGCAGAAGGGATATTGAATATGCTATGGGTGAAAAAGTATTTCTAAAAGTATCCCTATAGAAGAAAGTGCTTAAATTTAGGAAAAGGGGGAAGCTGAGTCCTAGATTTATTAGACCATATGAGATTATGAAGAGAGTAGGACTGCTAGTATATAGGCTAGCCTTGCCATCTAAGTTACAACAGATACATGATGTGTTTCATGTTTCGATGCTTAAAAGGTATAGATCATATCCTTCCCATATAATTCCAACAACAATCATTGAAGTACAACTAAACTTAAGCTATAAAGAGGAACCAATTATAGATTCTAGCTCAAGAAGTAAAGCAGTGGAGAAATAAAACCATTCCTCTAGTTAAAGTTCTCTGGAAGCACCATAATGCAAAAGAAGCCACATGGGAACTCGAGGAGTAGATGAAGAGTTAATATCCACGTCTATTTACTCCAGGTAATTTGAAGGATGAAATTTCTAAAGAGAGGAAAAACTATAATGGCCATAAGTCAAGGCTCCATGAACAGTACCTTTGAGGCTTGAAAAATGTGCCCAGAGTGCTAGGTCACCTCCATGAGGCTCGAGGTAGGGCGTACTGGTCATGAAACTTTGAAGGGCCTGAAAATGATGAAAATGGCTTAATTTAAAGATTTAATAGAACCAATAAATTATTTTAGGCTATAATCTAATGGGTCATAGGCTCAAATGGATTTGGGCTGGGAATAACCTAGGATGTGCCCGGATAGACCTGAAAATACCATACCCTGAAGGTCAAAAAATCCCTTAAGTCCATTGGTGAAGGAATTTTTAAATTCTAATGTTGTTTGCAACTTTTCCTTAATTTTAGGCTTTACATGTAAATCAAGGCAATTGGTTAACTATACTGTCGAGGGAATTTGGCCGTGAATTTTTATGAGCCTCTAAATAGGACTAATCAAGGATTTTTAAAATAACATGATGATTTTTAGAGATCCAAATGATTTTTAAAAATTCCCTAAAATCTCTGCCGAAACTAAGCATTTTTGGGAAGCTTAAGTGACATATATCCCCACTTGGGCCACCTCAACCACTATAAAAGCCATGGGGTGACACCTAGATGTCCACTTGGCTCATACACCCCACCACACCTTCACTCCTTCTTTTCTTCTCCATTTCCAATTGACTTCTACACCACCTCCACTCCTTCATTTCCATGGCTATTTTAGCCTAAAACAGCCACTAAATCACACCAAAAATTGATGAATGCAAAATTGAACCTTAAAGAAGTTAGAAGCAATAGGTTATAATAGAATTCAAGAAAAATTCAAAAATCCTTAAGTATACATAAAGCGGTGTTTAGGAAAGAAATTCAAGTGTAAGTGTTTCTTCTCCCATTTTAAAATTTTTCCTAGGGGATTTCATCACTCTAAGACCTCTTACCTTCATATAATTTTGATTAGAGGACAATGGAATTTTTTTGGGAATTTTCTTAGTATTGCCATGGTTATGTAGGTGAGAAGGAAAAGCAAAGGGAATCAAGGCATTAAGACTTCCAAAGTAAGAGGAAAGGCTAAAAATTGAGAAAGGTATGTGAATTTAAAGTATTTGAAGTATGCCAGTTCAAGTTCAAGTGTAAAATGTGTAGGAAACTGGTATGGAAGTTAAGGAATTCATGGTTAAAGTAGGTGTACTTATGAATTAGGCTTGTGTTCTTAATAATTATGTGTGGTATATATGATTTATGTGAGGAATTAGTGCAATGAATGAATGGAAGGACTATATTTCCATTTGGCTGAGAGATATAAGTGAGTGTATGGTGTGTGTATGGCTTAATTAAAGTGGGATTAGGATGATTTCTAGTGTATTTAACATTGAATTGCATGAATTATGCATGTGTATGGTGAAAAATAGGAGTGTTGGTATCAAACCTTAATTGGCTGAGAACTTACCTTGGAATGTAGGCTAGGTATATGGCAACTTAACTTGGCCTATTATATGGGAATTGGCATTTTAGAGATATTATTATGGATATGTGTGGTGAATTTGATGAAAAAGGCTTGTGTGTGTATATACGCTTGATATGGCCAAAGCATGTACAAGGCATGTCATGTCTTGGCTTACATGATATTTGCATTGTGTGTGTATATAGGCATGCTTGAATAATGTTATTATATATGTATGTGTGATTGAATGTGGAGAAAAGCATATACATGGCCATTGGTAAGCATTGGCTGAGAGGTATGCAAGGCAAATTTTACATGGTAAGTATGCTATGGTATGGTATGTGTGTGTGAGAATGGCATAGCATAATTGGCATGTGTTATATAATGTGCACTTGGCATGAGATAGGTGAACATGTGTGAGCAATAAGACATGAAAATGTATGATTATTGGCATGGCATTTAAGTTTGGAAAGTAGTTAAAAAGAGACTTGAAGATGGCTTAAAATAGCATAGTGAAATTGACCTCAAAATGGACCTAAATTGGTATGAAATATGAACCTTAAATTTGGTCATTTTTTAAGGTTGATATGACATGAATTTGGAACCACTTTTAAAGTTATTTGATATGTATAATTTGAGGTGGCTTTAGGCTTATAATCATGAATTGAAATAGGTGCAATTGCAATAGGAAAATGATATAAAAAAGACCTATTTTGGTCCTGTAATGGCATATGCAAAATATAAAAATGACATATAATTGTCTGGTAAAATGACCTAAAAACTTATGCACTGTAAATGGTCTTGAACATAGACAAAAATGGAATCAGTATAATGGTTTAAATTAAGTGACCTAGAATAAGTCAGAAAAAATAACCTGTCTACTAGGACAAAAAATGACTTGTAATTATCCAGGACAAATTTTAACTATCAAAATAAATTTATAACTTTCTATTTTTCACTTCTAAATATTATAATTTGATGATCAGTAAATAAATGGATATAAAATAAGATTAGATAGCCCATTAGTTAGACACCCATTGGATGAGTTGACTGGTCAACTTAGGGATTAGCAGCTGCTAGATGGTTACTGATGATTTTATAGATATTGGGAGGTCTATGGACTGATCCCTATTATCCTTTGGAAGTGTTTAATATTGATAATTATCTGGATTTTGGGAGGTCTATGGACTGATCCTTGCTATCCACTAAAGTTTTTACTATGATTTTTAGATATTAAGACAAACTGATCCCTGCTATAGACAATATGGCTAATGGTTAAGTTTTTTGAGATATTAAGAGGCCTATAGACTGATCCTTGCTATCTCTTGTTTGGTATTGAAAGGTTTAAGTGAGCTAATACCTGCTATCAGACCAGGCCGGTGCAGCGATCGGTGTCTAAAATGTGGGCCACTATACAACTTTTCAGTTTGCTCTTAGTTTACTGTCTTAGGTGTAGTCTATCTAGTCAGGCCAATTAAATTAAATTGAATTAATATAGAGATTTGATTGATGGTAAGTTACTGCATAATTAATGTATTTGAAATTATCACAGTTGCATTTTGGTAATTATTAGGAAAATGTGGCATATCACCTAAGTTGTATGAATTACCTAGTATACCACCCACACACTACATATTGATTGTCATATTGTTATTGCATGCAAACCATTGCATATTACATGTTTTAAACACCTTAAATTCACCACTGAGTTTTGTACTCAACGTACCAATGTTTTGGTCCGTCAGTTGTAAAGATAAGCAATCCAGCCTCAGAGATCATGCAGTGTAGCTGCACAAAGTTTAAAAGGTATATAAAGACTTTTTTTCTTTTGTCATGTTTAGTTAGCACTCATGTAAACACTGTAGGTAATAGGGTTAGCATGCTTAGAGGTTGGTTATGTATATGTATAATAAAAAATAGGTGTGATGTATATAAACAGGTGGTTTATATATATGATTTACTTTTATGAGTGTTGATAATTATAGGCCTAAGGCCCTGTGTGTTTATAATGTGTGATTAAGGTGTGTGTGATGATGTTGGCTAAGGGACCAGAAGGAGGTTGTATAATACTGTTGATATTAGAAGTGCTTTTACAGGTAGAAAAAAAAAATTTGGTATGTCACTCGAGTAGCCGTTGTGTTGCCCAATTTTTTGTAACATGTAGTATGTCTATAAAATAGGTTTTTTAAGTCTATCATACCCCATATAAACTTGTTTAAGTATTAGATTGAAAACCTAAGCAATATCTAATAAAGTTCTAAAAGAGTCTATGAAAGTTAAGTAGTGCACACCTTGTGCAATTCCAGGATGGGTGACCTAGTAGGAAGTGTCACATTTTTTAAGGACCATTGATAACTCACGAATATTTCTTAAGTCCAATTTCTTAATGTGAATTACAGATACTTACTTCCACTAGACAATTACAAATAAATGGTTACCATAAATTGAGCTTCCTTCCTATAAGTAATTTAAACTGAATCTTTGAATCTATCTTAATATTTAATAAGTATATGGTAGATTTCAAAGCATGCATCTACAAAATAAGGGCAAAGACTAATTATTTAACATACTTCCAAACATATTCATCTAGACATGATTGCATTATTCTATAACTATAATCCATTACAATGTATTTGATATTGTATGATAACTATAAACAAGATACTTTTCAAGAAATTTAGTAAATGGACTAAGACACTAACTTTTGTAATGCTTTTCATAATATTCAACTTTTTCTTAACAAACTTAATTATTTTTCACATTCTTATCTAATTGCCTTTCAATCTCACTTCTCTACATTATCCATTTATTAAGATTCTATATGCAACTAATAGTCCATGATGTGAACAATCATTGACAAATATGATAAATATTTTTCACCATTAAAAGAACCATATATACTAGTTTGCAAAATCTCAAGGAACAATAAGCTTTTTGTAGTTACATTTTAAATGTGTGTTTTGTTTATTTCCTTTAATGCAATCCACACAAATGTTAAGATTAGTAAAATCTAACTTTTGGATTATATTATTGTAGACTTATAATTTATTTCTTTTAATATACTTTTTTATGATATTTAATATTTTTTATTAGTCATTCTATAGACATGTTCTAGAATTATTTTTTCTTCTTGTACCATTATCTAAACCTATTTATATAATTCATTAATTAATTAATAAAAAATATTTTTTCTTAAATGTCTTTAAGAAGCACTATTAATTAAACTAGAATCATAAATATAGTTTTAGTTGATCCACTTAATCAAGTTAATTATGCTTTTAAAATTACTAAAAGGAAAACCACATTTTTTATAATGAATAAAATTCTATTAAATGTCAAATTTTTATAATATCATAGGGCAAGAATAGATATTTAAAAAAAATAAGTATTATATAAAAATAAATTAATTATCAAAATGTTTAATAGGATAAAAATTCATAATTTAAATTATACATCAAAAACAAAACCAAAGAATAAGCCTAAACTACCTAAAAGTATTACACCATTAATCGAAGAAATAGGTGTGGTCCTCACAAGTAAGGACCTTAGGTTAGAACATATTTAAAAAGACTTCCGTTAAATATTCATGGTATGGGGGAATGAAGTCATATTTTAAAATACATGGTTTTGTGCCAAATTTCTAACTCATCAATTTCATGGTTACAGGAGGTAACGTGTTTAACCAGTTCATGCGCAAAGAAAAATATTGATTCATTAATATTCATTTTATAAAATCATTAGTTGTTAACCAAGCCTTTAATGTTAGTTAATCGATCTGTCAGTTTTTTTATTAATCAGTAATTTTTAATTAACCACTAAAAATTTAAATAAATATATATGTTGAAATTATACAAATTAGAAAAGTCAATTTCTTTTGTTTAAAGTATTTTAATAAAGATTACAAACTACTATCATATTAACCAATATCAATAAAAATACAATAACTTAGTACATGATTTTACCCCTTGAACTTATGCCAAATATTAAAATTGGCCTCTAAACTTTTAAAATGCCAAATTTGATACTTATACTTTAATTTTTAATTATTAACTTAGCACCTATTTCCATCAAATGTTGATATGGACATATAGGTGTAATTCATTCATCCCAAGCATGTTATATTTTAAATTGTACACTTTTTTTTTTTTTGCTTAAGTGAAAGAATTTTTCAAATCATTGAAAAACCAAACGATGTATAAAATCTACTAAATTCTTAATAGTTCTTTATTCTCCTTCAACTTTATGGTTTTAATTCTTTAAAAATTCAAGAACTTCAATGGTAAAAAGAATTCTAGTCTCATTCTAATATTTTAAGATTGATTTTCCTTTCAAGACTGTTTCAATTTTGAAATGAATGCTCTAGATTATTTTTATGATGTAATCAAAGGCGAATCAACGTACTTTAGGCCTTTTTTTCCAAAATTTTCTTGAAAATTTTATATTTTAGCCATTAAAAACTTTTCTTTTATGCATGTTGGCACCCCCCTAATTCTTTTAATTTCTATATGGCCTCCCAACCCTTCATCCTATGTCCAACCTAGGTGAAACAGTAAAGCTAAAACTATCTTATAAACTAAAAAAATATGATTCTTTAGTTTTGATAAAAATGAATAGTCCAAAAATTTATGAAGGAAAATGAAAGACAAAAGCTAGTACTTGATTAGCAAAATCCAAAGTGCCTTATTAGCAATTGAAATGCCATAAACCATTATAATATTTTCTAAAAAATATGTAAGCATCATTTGTGGAACTCGCATTTTACTCATCTATGCCTTATTAACAAAGTGCTAAGCTTATTACTAAAAATTAAATAATAGGAGCCTAACTTAACCTTTGAAAAACTTAAGGACAAATTTTAATATTTGGTACAAGTTCAAGGGGTCAAATCATGTATTAAGTCAAATATAATTCAAAATTTTTGTACATAGCTTTTCTTTTATTAAATTTTATTTTTGCATACATACATATATAATATTTATAATGTATGTGTGTGTTTATGTGTGTGTCTATGTGTGTATAGAGTAATGGCTTAGACCCCACTATCCTAAATAACTTGCAAGTGGCCCAACCATACAACCCAAAATGTGTTGCCCAAGTTATTAGTAGTAATTAGTTTTTAGGCTTATAAACCTCTCTCCTCTCACATTTTTTCCATGGGGGAATTAGGAACATTTTCTATACCTAAGATCTCTCATGTGTTTTACCGATGTGGGATTCATTTAATGTGTTACATGTGTTTTACCGATGTGGGATTCATTTAATGTGTTACAATACACCCCCTATATGGGCTCAACATCTTCATTAAGGTTTGCCTCACCATCACTTAAGGTTATATGTAGAGTGGCTGTAATAGCCCTTGCCCTTTCCCGAAGGAACAAACAAAGCATGCTACTTCCCATATGTCACCCATCCTTAAATTACCCCAAGGTTCATTTGTTTAACACTTAAGACATATTGGACATTTCTATCCTATTTTGATTGATTAGTGGTTATTACTATACCACCTACTCATCTACCTATTTTAGTCTGATAAAACACTAGTTTTCATTTATTATCCATTTTACAAAAATTTAGACAGCATAATAGCTACCCGGGTGAAAAACCAAAAATTTTTCCTGCATAAAGAGCACTTCTATAAACATCACAGACTCAACCATCAACAACTGGACACTTCTAGTCCTCCAAATCTCTCATCAACACAACACTCATAGGTTCTTAAACCCACAGTTATCTAACACTAAATAGGCATACGTATATATGTCAAAAGTTCCCATTTACACAAGGCATATTGTTTATTATATAAATATCCATAATATGCATCCACGAGCTAACTCTAAACCCCCATATACATAAGTGAACTTCTAAAACATAACCAAAAAGTACAAAAATATACCAAAAAGGGACTCAGCAATAGCTACACTACACAGATGAAGTAGGATAGCTACCTCGTCTATGACTTGCGCAACAAAACACTGACACTCTAAGTATACACTCAATGATAGAGTTAACACAATAAATATATGTCATGAATACAAACACATGTATGAGGTCATATGTATACCTACACAGACATTATAATCATTTCCATGTAGGTTTATAAGACCAGGTACCAATTATGTACTATGCCATATAGTGCCTTATCAAGCAAGTAACTAGTTTGTATGCCATTTGATTAGCTTAATTATTTAATCCATGCATTTATGCAATTGCTATTATTACTTATCAAATAATATTGTTTTTATTAAGTCTAATATTATTCAGGCTCATAACAGACAGACTACACTTTAAGACACCAGATAGAGGTATCCATCATGTGCAGTGGCCCACATTTTACACCTCAGTAACTGTACCTACCTAGTCCAATAACAGGGATCAGTTCGTAGACCTCCCAATATCGGACTGGTAGATAGCAAGGATAAGTCCATAAACCTCCTAATATCTATAAATGGGATAGCAGGGATCAACCCCATGGAACGTCCTAATACCCTAAGTCATTATTTGTAATACAACATGGGTGGATAGTAAGGATCATCCCCGTAGGACCTCCTAATATCCATATAAAACCAATAGGTAGTAGGGATCAGCCAAAGTAGACCTCCTAATACCTGGTTATGAAGGGTTCAACCTTAGAACCTCGGTAGCTGCACCTGCCATCACCTCAAACAACAGTGGCCCTAGAAGGACCAACCTGCCTAGCAACTACTAACTACCTAGTTGACCAGTCAATCCATCCAATGGGTATCTAAATGATGGGCCAATACACTATTCATTATTCACTCGTATAGTTATTATTCATTTTTCATCTTATCTCATGTCGCTAATAACACCTATATTCATTTTGCACACAATTCCCCATTTTAGGTCGTTTGCCACAAAATCACTAT
>CANXYI012206578.1:0-10816 GCA_948208565.1 Hura crepitans | reverse complement strand
GCTTAGGGAAATCTATAGATCTAACTTAGCTATAAAAGCAGGAGTGGGGTGAGTTAATCAATCCTAATGACTAGTTTTTAGGATAGTGAGACTGATCATAAGGCTGAGGAGAGCAAGAATTTTTGGGATGAATCCCTTAATGAGGATTTCGAAGAGGGTAAGAGAGAGCTAATATAGGTTGAGGGAGAAATGGTAGAAAGAGTAGAAAAGAATAGTCAAATCCTAACAGAAAAAGAACCTAAATCCAAAGAAGATAAGCATGAGGAGGTGTTAAAATAGCTCAAGAAAACTAAAGCCAACATCAGCATCTGGGATTTGTTGATGTCATCCAAAGACCATAGGCAAAAAGTGGTTGAAGCCTTAGGTTAGGTTGCTATTTCTACAAACACCACACCAAATGAGCTTGTAGAGGTAATGAAAATAGGCAATATAGACCTCATCACATTTTCAGACATAGATCTACCTTTAGAAGGAAGGAAGAACAATAGACCCCTCCTTATCAAAGCTAAAGTTAACAGGAAGAAAAATGGTTGTGAAATAGTAGATGATCGTTCCTCCCTTTGTGTTTGCCCTACCAAGATCATAGTTGGTTTGGGGATGAAGAAAAAAGATTTATTACCTTTTAGCATCACTATAAAAACCTATGATGACACTAAGAGGCAAGCTAAATAGTCTTTTACAGTCAAGGTATAAATAGGACTAGTCATTGATGAAGTAGAGTTTACAGTTATTGACATACCTGCTATATTCTCTATCTTATTTGGAAGGCCTTGGTTCCACAAGCTAAGAGGAGTTCCTTTAACTTTGCATCAAATGATTAAGTTCCCACATGAAGGCAACATTATTACCATAAAGGTTGAAGTCGGTCATGCTATCTCCACTTTAGCTATTGCTAATTAGCCTTTCAATGGATTCCACATTGCAAGAATTTATAAGGATTACATGGACCCGTCTATATCTAAAATGATGAAGTGGATGGATTTATACCCGAGAGCTAGTTTAGGTAAAAACTTGCAAGGTATCACTGAACCCTTGCATTTGTATACACAAAAGGATACAAAGGGGTTAGGCTATGATCTGAGCAAAGTGGGTAACCCAAGACAGGGCAACTCATTGGAAGATCACTTTGTCAAGTAAAAGGGTATCAAGTATGATGGGACTCTAGAACATGCCATCATAAAGGGACTCTATAAACTGGGATTTGAAATTTTTGCTGACATTGTGGATTGGGAAACAAGACATCATACTCAAGTTCAATGGACAGAGAAAGTGTTCCCAAAGTTGCAAACTATTGAAGAAGCCTATCCTACCCTTCTGGAGGACATGCTTGAGTTAGAAAACTCTAATTTATTTATAGATGAATTGTACCTTTATGACCTCTTCGAGGCAAATGATTTTCTTTCTAATAAGATAAACAATGAATTTGCTTATTTGTGTGATCTTTCCCTTGATGGTAATATACATGCATATCATTATTAGATGAGCATTTTTTACATTAATTGCACTAAAACTAATCATTTTAATCTTGGAACCAATGAGCAACCAAAGAATGTATTAATTGCCCATGATACTACTATCAAAGAATTGCCTAGAATTACGATGACATGCTAGGGATTGATAGAGAAATTGCAAAACATGCCATACCAATGCACAACTATGCTCTCCTAATACAATAAAAGCTCAGAAGAATGAGACCTAAATGGGCAAAAGAAAGTAAAAGAGGAGGTAGTCAAGTTGCTTAAGGAAAAGTTCATCAAGGAAATAGTCTTCCCCACTTGGCTCGCCAATATAGTACTGGTACCCAAGAAGGATGGAAAGGTTAAGATGTGTATGGATTATCGAGACCTAAAAAAGGTATGTCTAAAAGACAATTTTCCCCTTCCCTATATAGATCTATTGGTGGATAGTGCAATAATGGCCACTATGTACTCATTCGTTAATGGATTCTCTAGATACAATTAAATCCTGATGAAAGTAATAAACAAGTGCAAAGCTACATTTATAATAGAATGGGGTACATATTATTACAAGGTGATGCCTTTTTGATTAAAGAATGCAGGGCCTATTTATCAGCGAATGGCTATTAAGTTGTTCCATGACATAATGTACAAAGAAGTTGAAGTATATTTAGATGACATGATAGTGAAGTCCATATAAAGGGAAGGACACTTCAAAGCATTAGAAAAGTTCCTCTAAAGGCTAGACCAGTTCAACATGTGGCTTAACCCTAAGAAGTGTATCTTTGGAGTCACATCGAGAAAGTTATTATGTTTTATAGTAAGTAAGAAGAGGATTGAGGTTGACTCAAAAAAGGTGAGGGACATCTTGGATATGCCTATGCCACAATCCGAATAAGAAGTTAGGGGGTTCCTAGGTAAAATTTAGTACATCAGTAGGTTCATATCTAAACTTAGAATAGTTAGTGAACCTATATTCAACTTGCTGCATAAAGGACAACCGAAGGAGTGGAATAAAAATTATGAGAAAGCATTCCAATTCATCAAGAAGTACTTGATTAACCCTCTATTTCTAAGACCCTCGAAACCTAGTAAGCACTTAATTCTATACCTATCAACGAAAAGATCTTCAATAGAAGCATTGATTGCACAAGTAGATGAAGCTGCAAAAGAAAACATGGTTTATTATCTAAGGAAGAAACTACTCTCATATGAATAAAATTACATGGAAGTAGAGAAGATATGTTTGGGAGTAATCTAGGCATCAAAGAAATTGTGTCACTACTTCCAATCTTACAAAGTAAAGGCAGTGGCTAAACATGACGCACTCAGTATCTACAATCTACACCATTATTGGTAGAAAGGATAAGACATTGGATATTACTTCTTTAAGAGTTCAACATCTCCTATATTACCAAGAAAAACATTAAAGGTCAGGCCGCGGCCGAATTCCTAGCCTAGCACCCAATCGAAGAGAAATAGAAGGAATATGAATTCCCAGATGAACAATTGGGGGAAATATCCTAGGTTAGATGGAAAATGTTTTTTGATGGGGCCATTAACCAAAAAGGAGTAGGAGCCAGAGCATTAGTCAATAGTCCAGAAGGTGAACAGATGTTCCTTGAAAGAAAGCTAGAATTTTTAGCCACTAATAACATGGCAAAATACGAGGCATGCATCTATGGTCTTGAAACTCTATATCAACTGAGGGCAAAAGTGGTTGACATTTATAAAGACACAATGTTGGTTATCTAATAAGTAAAAGGTGATTGGGAAGCCAAGGATGAGAACTTAAGCAAGTATGTCAGAATACTCATGGACCATGCCAAACGATTTGATCGGTTCACCTTTCACCACCTCCTTAGGGAACAAAACTAAGTTGTAGATGCCTTAGCCACCTTGATGTCAGTGTCAAACCTTATAAAAAAGGATCTACCCAAGCTAACATATTTCATCAAGATAAGGTTTCCCACCTATACTAGAATAATTTGCTCTATCACTGAGCAACCTTATTAAGAACTACCATGGTACCATGATATCCGAACCTACCTAGAACTTTGACAATACCCTAACAAACACAATTGAGAAAGACAGCAAGGCACTTTAAAAGTTATTCACTCAGTTTATCTCATTCTAAGGCATGTTGTACAAAAGATAAATGGATGGGATACAGCTTAGGTGTATAGACAAAATGGAGTCCTAAAGAGTATTCGAGGAGGTACATGAAGGGGTATGCAATCCTCACATAAACAGGAAAAATTTAGCAAAGAAAATTATGAGATTAGGGTATTACTGGTTCACCATGGAATCAAATTATTGCGACTTCATGAAAAGGTGCCATAAATGCTACGTATATAGGAATTTGAGTCATTTACCACCTAATGACTTAACTAGTTTATCATCACCATGGCCATTTTTAGCATGGGGAATCGACATAATTTGGGAAATAAGGTCGTTAGCTATTAGGGGACACAAGTTCATAGTGGTAGTAGTTGATTACTTCATAAAGTGGGTGGAGGCAGAATCTTTTAATAAATTGGGGGTAAGACAAATGGGAAAATTTATCGAAAGAAATATTATCTATAGGTACGGGTTGCTGCGATAGTTCATCTCAGACAATGGGGTGTAATTTTAGAGAGAAACTAAACAACTTCTATAAATGTACAAAATTCAACATCATAAGTCTTCTCCATACCGACCTCAAGATAATGGAGTGGTAGAGGCTGCCAACAAAAATGTCAAGAAAATCTTATAAAAAATGATTGTCACCAATAAGGATTGGATAAATATGTTATCGTTTGCATTGTGGGGATACAGAACAATGATCAGGACATCCACCTAGGCTACACCTTATTCATTAGTACATGGCATGGAGGCAGTGCTGCCAATTAATTTTGAAATACCTTCATTAAAGGTAGTATTGGAAGCAAACATACCTAAAGCAGAATGGGTTAGAAGCAGATATGAGCAGTTGGCACTAATTAATGAAAAATGGCTTAAAGCTCTCTATCACATGTAATTGTACTAGAAGAGAATTACAACAGCTTACAATAAGAAAGTCAAGCCTAAAACCATACGAGAGGGTGATTTGGTGCTCAAACATATAAAACCATTGCTATCCGATCCTAGGGGAAAATTCAAACCTAATTAGGAAGGTCCTTATATGGTTAAAAAGGTGCTTAAGCATGGGGTCATCAAGATCTCAGATTTGCAGTGTAATGAATTCTTAAAACCAGTCAATGTAGATAGGTTAAAGAAGTACTTCCATTAGAAAAAAGCCCGTTAAGCTGAAAACCTGGATAGGGCGATTTAGGCAAAAGTTAGGATACCCTAATGAGGTGAAAACCCAATAAGGCACTTCATGAAAAAGTTAGGGGATC
This sequence comes from Hura crepitans, assembly GCA_948208565.1. Lineage (NCBI taxonomy): Eukaryota > Viridiplantae > Streptophyta > Magnoliopsida > Malpighiales > Euphorbiaceae > Hura > Hura crepitans. The sequence continues at coordinate 5,979 of CANXYI012206578.1, read as the reverse complement.
AGAGAGAAAATATCCAATCAAGAAAACCTCTTAAAGCTGATTAGTAATGATAGTACTATCAATGGAAATTAATACATTTGCCAAGATTAAAGGGCTTAGTCTTAAATGCAATTGATGATAAAAATGCTTTAGTTTTGATCCTTGATATGCAAATTCCCATTTAGGAAGAGTTTATACAAGTAACTAAATTCTACATACATATTTTCTTTTCAAAATTAGGAACATTGTCCTCATTCTTCCTTTTCAATAATAATGATCTATTGTCTTTAGGGTTGCTTAAGATCCACTCATTGTAGGATTCATTTGTATTAATAGCATTAATCGTATAATCAGGCACATCCCTCAGGATGGTACATTACTACCACAAGTCAAGGAAAGAGCACAAGAAGTGATTAGTTAAAAGGCCACCATAGAATCTAAGAGGCTCAGTAGGTATCCTTTGCACCAAATCTAGCTACCGCAAGATGCATGAGGGGATATAAAAGGTAGCGTATCTCAACACAATTAAGGGAACACAACTAGCATGGTAGGATATGGTAAAATGGTTGATCTTCCACTAAGGACATCTCCATCACACTATAATAGTCGTGTCAAGCCATGAGAGCAACTGGTCAAAAGAGTCACACTTTATTATAAGCTTCCTCTCAAAATGATGGCATGAGTCATACTTTGCCCATAGTCTTTTAGGTGGAGGAATGAGTAATCCCAGCTTCTCTTGCAGCCAAATCTAAAAAAAAAATAAAAGGAGAGCCATTATGTTGGAAAATCCATAAAGGACCACCTAAGCAAAAATTAGGTAGACCCGCTAATGAGAAAATCATCATAGACATACTAGGCAAAAATTAGGGCCACAATAAAGTAAAAGTCCATGACATATACCTATAAGAGAAGTAGACTCCCAACTACGACATCAACATCTCCTTTCATTAATGCATCTAAGCCTCAGACGGTTTCAGCTAGAAAAACATAAAAAGGATTATAGCTAAAACATGTTGTAGTTAGAAGGTAAAGAATTTTGAAGTCATAACACTTATCATGAGAAGTGACAGTGAGCCAATTTTCAAAAAGGCACAATAGGATACACTTTGCCTATTCCACTGAGTCAATAGGGATTGATGGGCATGGTTTAGGATTGCTTGCAAAGAAATTAGGCCTACCCCTGACACTATTTTGCGAGCCATGATTAAAGAAAAACCCAAAGCAAGAACAATATCCATAGAGTAACGATCCTTAAAAAAAGGCAAGGCTAAAAGGGTAATGGGAGTAATTTTGTACTCTAAAATGGCAGCAAATTCTTCTAAGGTTGGACAAATTTCTTGTTGACAGAAGATAAAGATATAGAAAATAAGGTCCTAGTGTCGTGTTGCAGCATTTAAGAAATCGGGGTTTATCTGAACCTTTCTCAAAAACTTAAGAGTAGAAAAAGGGGCAAGAATGGGGGAAGCCTAAGAGGCCTTTAACTCTAAAATCTTAGACAACTCCAGGTAGAAATGAGATATGATGAAGAGTATAGGGTAAAAAATCAAGAAAAGGGGACATTTATGGATCAGAAATCCCATTCCTTTTCCTATCAGGAATATGAATCCAAAACACATGAGGAAGTCCATATGGACCTAGAAACGGTGTCATAGTCCACACAGATTAGAGATAGATGTTTGTGCCATTGGCACACTAAGTCCATGACTACATTTGGGCAACGTCCGCTTGGACTAAGTTAACCAAGTCCACTCGGACCAAAATGATCCTTTTAGGTCTACACAAACTAAAGCACCATAAGTTCATATGAGTGCATAAAAGAAAAATAAAGCATCTAAGATAAAAAAAAAAAGCCAAATATGCTTGAAAGAAAAATTAAAGCATACATACAAAGCTCAAAGGTATGAAAATAGGAAGCAACAGTTCCTATCCCCAAGAGTAGGGAGGACTCACATCCTATTCCCCACATAACAACCAAAAAAAAAAGGAAAGAAAAGAAGGAGGGGGTACCTCTTAGCTTACTCCTTAAAGTTATCCCCTTCCTCTATGTCCTTATCCTCAAAAGAGATTACTAGCTTCTTGGCCACCTTATAAGCCTTAATCTTCCTATGGTCCTCGCATAGGGTAGCCACCCACCTTGACAGCTCATTCTACAAGAAGAGTGAAAAATCAATGTAGCATAGAACATGTCATACATACATACACATGTAATATACATGACATCCAAAGTGTATATACATAGGTAACTAATACAAAATACATGACATACACATCCTATATATACATGTAAACACATATAACACACACGATATGCATAACATGCACAAAATTTGCCATTACAGGAATAGCCACTTATAGCCAACACCTAAGTCTCATCTATCATGGCCCTCCTAAATGCCTCTATAACCTAAGTGATCCTCTCTACCAAAGCCTTCTTCAGTTGATTAAAGGATAGGGAAACCAATGGCCTCATTAGTGTCATACTCTTAGCCTCAAAAGCCACTAGCCAATTCTCTTTTATATAGAGCTTAGCAAAAGATAGCTGTCCATCGATGCTGCAACACATAGAGCTTAAATCTAAGACATCCACTAGGGTCCCTATCACTTCACCAAACAAAGGCATCAGACTAGTGGATTGACTTGAAGCTCCACTATAAGTAGGGGGAAGTGAGGATTGAGAGCCAAGAGCATTAGGAGCAGTTTTAGGCTGCTTTCTTAAGAAGGATAGGCCTATCTAAGGGGCAACAGTAGGCTACAACACTACACATGTAAGTTAGAGAATGTCATAAAAAGGAATCAAAATGCAAGAAACTCACTCGAGGCAGTAGAGGTCTCGATGTATAAGGGACCCATGGAAGCAAATGAGCTGAGGCCTAAGAAGCATAACCTTCATCGCTATCCTCTACCAATGTAGCCATCGGGAGTCTTACAGTCATCCCTTGCACATACTCTAAGTCATTAATGTACTGCCCAAACAACATTGAATTTGGAGGATTCAAGGGAATAAGGCCGATGTCAGGATCCAAGTGACAGTTAACCACCCTTTCATTTAGAAACCAATTATACATCTCTAGAGTTGTTAGAAGTAGATGATGAAAGGATAAGCCCCTAATGAAGCATAGAAGAGGAGGCAAGTCAATGATGGGAAAGACCTACCAAGCCAAATCAACCTGTATAGGTAACCATTAGTTACATATAAATAAACACTAATAGAAATTTTCTTTGTGTAGGAAATACTCACATCAATCCAAGATTGGGAGCTAAGGTATTGCTAATGCTACATCAATAAGGCCACATTCCATAGGCCTATAAAAGGTTGTACCCATCTATCCATCACATGATAGTGGCGAGGCACATCCAGTTTGTAAGGGTGAGCTAGCAAATGAAGCTCATAAGCCCACACCTAAAAATAACAAGAAACAAGGTCACAAATAAAATCATGAAGAAAAGAGCACAAATGAAAAGGGGAGTGGCTTACTAGGACACTTGACACAAAGCCCTAAACAAAGTGGTAGCTCTTTTGAGTTTGCACAACCTTGTCAAGGCTTTGGAACAACCACCCTAAATAAGAGTGGCACCAATTCTAGTTGCCTATCTTTTTAATCTCCTTTAAGACTGGAAGAAAGCTCTAGCTCACAGTACCATTGGCATTGGCAAACAAAGTGGTACCCATTAAGTACAGCATAAAACAATAGGTGTACTGGTCTACCTCTAACTCACTCAAGGGTGACTCCTCCCTTTATCTCTTCTGCAGATCCATACAGCAGATACTACCAGCCCTATCTTGAGGGATGAACCCTAGTAATTCCTTCACCTCCTACAACCGTAAGGATGGATGTCTGTAGCAAGCATCAAAGGTGATCGCGTGGCCGGTGTAGGGAGCCCTAATGATAAAATCCCAGTCGAAAAGGTTGATAGTCATCTCACTAAAGGACAAAAAGAATGTATGGGTGGTATCCATCCATCTATCTAGCAGTGCCCGCAAGGCTTACAAATCGTGGTAAAAATCTCTGCCTATAAGATGATTGAGGAAGTTTGGAAGTCGGTCATCAGAGCTCTATTCTTTACCATCGCTTGTATTGGGGAATACCACTATCGAAGACTAGACAAAGTGCCCCTGCACTTAAGGCACATCTGCAAAACAAACAAAGTTAAAGTCAAAAAGAGTCTGCATGGACTAAAATTTTAAACAAAGGTCTGCACAGACCAAGAAAAGCAGGCATGACTAGTCCACACGGACCTTATTTACAAGATATAGGTAAGTCTATATAGATATCAAATAGAGTAAAAAATGGTCAAACATAGTCCACACGGACATTAAATAAGGTCAAAAATAGTCAACGACAAGTCCACACAGACTTCAAGAGGTAGAGTATCTAGAATGATCACATGATAAGTTCTGGAAATAAAGTTGAATACTAGGTTCAGATGGACTAACTTTCCTAGAGATGTAAGTCTACACGAACCTATTGTGGCCTAGCCTACTTAGTCTGTATGGACTTATCAAACTAGGAAATTCTCAAAGCATGAAAACATAGAGAAACTCGATCAAAATGGATAGAAAATGCATAAGAGATAGAAAACACACCTGAGGATACACTGTAGAGCAAACAAGATGTGTCAAATCTGCAAAAATTAGAATTAGGTCACCAAACACCACCCCATTGATAGGTGTAGCATTCTTAGGCTAGTTGATGGCGACAAGGAATGAAATCAATCAGAGTTGGCATGGAGATGTCTTTTAGAGGATGAGGGGAAGGTTCAAATCTCACTCCTAGTGGAAGAAGGATCAGGGTGAGAGCCTCCTTACCATTTAAGGAAGACAAACCAAAGGCACTACCGACATAAGAAGCCATGGCTGAGTCATTTGTTGGAGAGAAAATTGCAATAGAAAAGACTAAAAAGGACATAAATGTAAAATGAGGGGAAAAAGGGACAGTTATATCTCTAACGCGATAAGTTTATGTAGACCTCCGTGGTCTTAGTCCGCACGGACCACTTCTTTGCTAAGTTCATACAGACCTCATCTCTAATAATCCATGAGAATCAGGCACAACATAAAACTGAATGGACTCCAATCAAGATCAGTCAACATAGACTATGACCAATAATGTCCGTACGAACCTTTGACCATCAAAATTTAAGAGGGCTAGAAAAAAAAAGGAAATACCTCTAAAAGGTTAAACTTACTCTCTTCACAACTAAATTAACATTCCATTCCTTTCTTGCAAGTTCAATTCGAAGTTCCATGTATAATCTTTGATCAACTACAAAATTTAGCCACAATTGTAGATCAACGCCGAGTTTAATCCACCATTCAAGGATTAACTCTAAGTTCAATTTGCTAATTTTGAATCAACCCTAAGTTCAATTCTCTAATTTTAAATCAACCCCAAGTTTAATTCTCTAATTTTGGATTAATGCCAAGTTTAATCTATCATCCTCAGGGTTTAGCCTCATAAGCCAATCCATCCTCTGGGTTCAGCCTCGTAAGCCAATCCATCCTTTAGGTTCATGCCTCATAAGTTAATCCACAGTCCATGTTGAAGTCTACATCAAGGCTTTCTCGGTAATAGCATTAGTAGAAAATGCTAATAGGTATGTGTCCCTAACTTAGATACTTGGCTATATACTGTTGACACATAGTACACATCAAAGTAGGGGAAACTATAGACACCTCACCTTGACCTATGATGATTGCTAGAGATAAACTCTCAAGCATAACACAAAGCAATCAAGAGGTAGGTCCACACGGACCTACTAGCCATGTCCACATAGACTAACTATATGACCAGGCCAAAGTCTAGCCCATGAAGACCACGGATCATCATACTAAAAAGCCTAGTTTATTTGGACTAGTATGGATAAGTCCACACGAAATTGCTAATGGGAAAAGCACTTCGAAGAAAGAATTCTACCTATTCAATCTAGGAGCCAGAATCCTTTAAGGATTAAGACTCCTTTCTGGACAAAAAAGATGAAAAACCTAAAAAAAAGTATAAA
>CANXYI012206561.1:0-16599 GCA_948208565.1 Hura crepitans | reverse complement strand
TGGGTGTGCAAATTCTATTTTTTAACTTTATTTTACGCATTATTAACTAATATTCCTTATTTTTATGTTTTTTCTAAGGTGCTACAGATTATAAGAAAGTTGGGAGTCTTTCCATTGTCATTTCATTCTTTCATTCCCCAGTCGATCAAGGATAGGTTCCATAACATAGTTTTCTCTTCTTTATTTTTTACTCTACCCCTATCAACTCAGAAGGGGAATCTGTGAATATACCTAGCATTAGTAGAGAAATGGTCTGACACTATTCATATGTTCCATTTGCTATATGGGGAGGACATTATAAGTTATATGGACTTTGTAGGTATTACATGTATCCCTTGTAGTGGTCACATGATTGATTTCAATGACTATCTTTTTTTATCCTGGCATTCCATGGGACTTCATCATTTCTTTACTTGGATTGTGCCTGGAGGTGAAGGGTAGTAGTGGTATTTACTATTCCTCTATCATTGATCAGTAAACTAGAGTTGCTCTAGTTGATCATCTCTCAGACATCCAAGTTAATCAAAATGTGAAAAGGTCTATTCATGTGCTTTTCAGGTATTAAATAAACACATTTACACATCAATAGCAATTAAAATTTTTATTACACAACAATAAAGAAATACACATAATCAATAAATCATAAATACTCAATATACATGAAATCGAGCCAATTCATCAAATAGAGTACTTTAGTCTTTAAAACATTTTTATTTGGATAAATTAGAACTTTGGTTTCAAAATAGTTTATTAAAAACTATTTATTTATTTATTCAAAATTATTTAAAATCTAAAATCAAGTTTTAGCTAATTATGGATTCTTGATTTAAAACTATTTTTTATTATTCTTATTCAAATAAAATTATTTTGGTTATTGAAATATTGATTGTAAGTTAATTTTATTAATTAAAAATACTTTTTATGGAAATCATTTACACTTAAAATTTTTACTTTTCTCAATTTATGAAAAAATTTTGGAATTGGAGGATTTTTGTCCTAAAAATACATTATTTAAAATATTTTATTTATTAAATAAATAATTTTTTATCAAATTAAAATAATTTTGGACAATTAGGAACTTTGGCCTTAAAAATTTTTATTTTTATGTAATTCAATCCTTTTTTTATAAAACATTTTTGTAGTTATTTTCCTTTTAATGACATAATAAAAGTTAATTTTCTAACCTATTACAATATACATGGAATTATACATGAAAGTTTAAAATTGATTATAATTGAAAGGCCTATTACAACTTATCTAAAGGCTAAAATAAAAATTAATTATATATTGGAAAAATAATTAAATATACATAAAATGGGTTTTCCAAGCATATTCTAACTTTGTCATAAAATAAAAAATCTCAAAATAGTAAGAAAACATAAATTATTGAACATAAATAGGAAGAAAAATTCATTTTTGCACCTCTAAAGGATGGACATCCTATCATGGCGATGTGGACATACTTGATTTCCACCTGACCATCTACTCTAGAATCCAAAAATGCACAATAAAGGTCCAAAAATGCATTATTTCATGTAAAAATGAATCTATCCACTTTTTGGAGGTGAAAAATGGACAAAATATTGTTGTGTAATTTTTCACTTGCAAATCATAGAATGCAAGAAAACAAAAAAGATGAACTTTAAGCACAAAGCACTATTTTTAAAGCAAATAAAAATATAACATTAACATTTAATGAAATCATCATAATAACATGAATGGTTAATGAAAAGAAATAATCAAAATAAAAAAAATTATACATACAACAACAAGGTCTCATCCCTAAAAAAAGGATTGAATCTTTAAGAAAGACTTATCAAATCATTTTGTCATTAGGATTCATTAAATATCGCATAAGCATAAGAATAAAATCATAAAAAATATTCAACACATTGAAAGCCAAATAAACAAATAAAATCTCAGTAAGAATAATTACAAAATGGATCTCACATCTCAAATAGGGTAAGCTCTTTATAAAGAGCTTTTAAAAAACTCATTTTCTTAAAGGTTTATTGATCCATAAAAAACAAAAAAGATGTTTAAATGCAAAGATTGAAAAAGAGGAATAGGTGAAAATAAAAGGATTAAAGAGGCCTTTTATCAGGGTTTTCTCAAGAAAATTACCTCAAGATGTTGGAGATTTTCAAGAAATGCAAGGCTTTTGTCTTCAAATCAAGAAAAAAAAGGTCATTTGAAGGTTTGTCAATGGAGGATTTCAATGGAAGATAGAGCTTTTAATAGAGATTTGGGTTTTTTTGGTGTAGAGAGGAAGAAGATGACAAGTGTTAATTTTTTTAAGGAAAAGTCCCTTATTTTGAATAAAAATTATCATTTACAGGGTTCTAAAAAATCTAGATAGAAATAGTTTTAATAGGCCCATAAAATGCCCATCTTCTGTTAAAAAATAAAATTTTAACACTAAAAAAGATGTCCATAGGAAATTTGCTCTAGGTCTTTAAAGGTATTTTCTAGCTTAGTTTTAGTTTTTTCAAGGATTTTTAGAGTTTTCATAGTTCTTTTACTTAATCTTTAGACCTTTCCCTTATGTCTCTCATGAACTCTTTAACATTTGGGAGTTTCATCATTAAAAACCCTCTTGACCAGAAAGCATCTCAAATTTTTGCATCTATAGTTGCCTCCACTTTGATGGGGCTTGAAAATTGTGCACATCAAGTCACATTATAGTTCAAAAGAAAGGAAAATATGCATAATTATTCCTCAAAGTGGGTCCAATAGCTTTCTCTTCTTAGTAGGTCTGACTTAAATCAATTTTGTAATAATGCTCTTAAGAGTGGGTAATATGCCTTAGGGCTATTTAAGATGATTTAACAAATGAGGTGTAACTCTTTCTTAGGCTTAGGATATTGCACCCAATTAAAAAGGGGTTTGAGTTGTAGCCCTCTCAAAGATACCTTTAATGGTGCTTAAATTATCAAAATCCACACTTAAGGCTATCTTTGAGCCATTATTAGGTTTTGAGATGATCTGACATATGAGTTGTAACCTTTTCCAGGGCTTAAGATACTACACCCTCTCAAAAAGGGGTTTGAGATATTAACCTTGTGTGATCTAATCGTTGAACCCAAAAAACGAGTGGCACGATTATTGATATCCAATTTGCTCTTATATAAAACCCATAAAACTTAAAACTTTATTTTCTTGATAAACAAATCTTTATGAAAATAAGGTGGTAAAAATATGAATAAACAAAAATAGTTTTAAAGGTATACTACAAGGGTCATCGTGTCAAAATTCTAGCAGTATAACGGTTGCACCGAGACACTTTCTCAAAGAGTAACCTGTAAAAAATTACACTTCAATATAATCATAACTCAATCTCATCATCTTTGGGTCCGTCTGAGCCCCCAACATCAATCTCAAGGCAACACTCTTCAAGTATACAATAGGAAAAAATATCATACAAGTCATGTAATAAAACTTAAACTTTAAATAGAGTTGTCATATCTGCTCTTTAAAGGAGTTAAAAAAAATTAATAGTACAGATTAAGCCCAATCCCTTATTAATTACACAAGAGTGCCTATATTTAAAATATGTACATCATATTACTGCACAAAAGAATAAGCAAAATACCAAAAGTCGTTCTTGATCAATCTTTCGATAAATGAGGCTTTTACTTTAATCTATGTTTCTTTGACCTATGCATTGTAAACATAAACACGAAATGCTAAGCAATAGCTTAGTGGTGAATCCAACATAATATATGTGTATAATATCATGTGATCATGTAATTAAGATGCATCATTTATGAGAGGTTAAACATACCATATAAGCATATTATATACCATGGTATAAACCAATAATCACAATTCAGAACATGTTTAAAGTCATTATTCACATGTTCATAAAATTTTCCATATATCATAATCTATGATCATACACATAGTAAGAATCAAGAACATACATCGTAGATACATATATTTCCATGGCATAACTCAAAATCTTTAATCACATAAGATTAGAAACCCAAATTTAGCATACCATAGCTATATGCATAGCAATAAATCCAATAAATGTTCCAAGACATAATACATATGCAACATATATCATTTTTAGTTCCAAATTAGATTATGTGCCCATACTTATAAGACAACGACCAACCTAGATAATGGGTCGATATAGTGCTCGAAGGCCAAATATTAGCCTAAAGGCCCAAATGCTAGCCCTCAGGCTCAAATAATAGCTTGAAAGCCTAAATAATTGCTCGAAGGCTTAAATGATAGTTCACAAAAGGTTGCCCTAAAGCCAAATGATTGCCTAAAGGCAACTAGTAGCTACTATAGGGCTCTCTAGTTGATCAATCAACCTATCTAAGCTAGATTGTCTAAAAGTATAAGCATATCTTATCTTTTGATTATTTTGTGAGCAAATCACATATGCAGTTTACATAAACTATAACCAATCATATAGCCAAATACATACATACATTTCATATGTTAACTCATATAGACAAAATCATACATGCATAATACATGTTATGTTCCAAGCATAGGAATTACATACTTAATGCTTAAGATTTCCTATAATGTTTGAACATTATAATTGCCTTATAATGGCCACTCGGCCAAACTACATATATAACCACAATTTGCATTATATGCTTTATAAAATCTCATATAACCAACCAACCAAATTCTTACATACATAGTGTATGTTCTCTCATATAGTGTATGACATGCTAAAAAGGGTTCATAACATGCTTATGGCACTGAAAGAAAGTTCATAAGGCTATCCAGCTAAGCGAACATGTAAGCATCCACCTATGTATTCTCATACTTGCATAAGCACTAAGAACTATAAACACAAGCCTATGTCTAATAGCTAACTTTATAGACATAGTTTAGACCACAAGCTAACCTTGTAATATTATGCCTTTAGTCACCCTAATCATAACATAATACTTATCTCATCCAACATAAATCTCAAAATTTAAGATAAACAAAATGAAGCATTTGACCAACATTTTAAAAAGAATTAAAAGAGTTGAAAACATTATACCACACTCATATATTACATACCTCATACATCATTTTAAAAATCTATCATTTCATAACTCTTAGGAACCACATATGAATAAATTCATGACATGCATGTTTCGACCTCCCTATATGAACATCTTAACATTCTCCTATGTTACATATTCATGTTAAACACATACCACATTTTACTTACAATTACCATATTCAACCAATATACTAACTAACTTCAAAACACATTAGCATGCAGTTATACACAATTTAAGCATTAAAGCAACATAATAGGTCTCTTAAAGATTTCATTTCCATGTAATTTCCCCATAAACCAATTCTTTCATTCACAAATCACACAAATCCATACACATTTTATCATAAGCACACATACATTTCAAAGCATTAATTACTCACATTTATTATTTATCATATAATGCTATATCATTATAAATGTTTATCAAACCATTAGTTAAGCACATATTAAGTTGGATTCACTTACCAAAATATGAAATACACTATTACAAAGCCACTAGCCTTCTCTTTTTACTTTGAGCTCCTTAGTTTATCCGACTCCACATATACAATTATAGGCTCATTTTAGAAAATTCATAATAAATCAAATATAGCTCCAAAAAATAAAAAGACCATTTAAATGTGTTCTTGGGCACTATAAAGTCTAGAAAAAAATATCAAAATTGAAAGAAAAGCCTCTAAACAAAAAAGGTTACTATTTATCCATACCTCTTTTCTTGAAAGTCTCATGCTTAAACTATAAAATCAAGCTTAATCCACCATAAATCCATGTTTTCCATATTGATATAAGGCTTGAAGGTGATAATTTATTGCTAAAACGAAGAAGTGAGGGCTAAAAATAGAGATTGGCCTCTCTCTCTATGGTGCTGACAGAGGAGAACCAAGAGGAAGAAGATGGATGGTGTGAATAGTGCCATTGACCCATTATTTAACCATTTAAAAAAGAAAAGAATGAGTGGTCATGATTAAAAGATTAAAGATCCTAAGGCCACCATAATTCTCCTTTTTAATTACCCTTTTGTAATTCTTTCTTCTTTAATTTAAGCTCAATAACCACTTTTTAAAAATTTAATAAGCCTTTAAAATATAAACCTTGACCCTCGTAAAAACCCACGATAAAAAAGCTTGAAAAACTAATAAAAACACGACTTTTTATCGTTGCCCGATTTAGTAAAAATACTTTTCGATATTTAAAAATTCTAACTATAGTGCCAATAAACTATTTGGAATATTTATGTATCAGGTTGTTAATCCTAGAATTTTCTAAGCAAAAATTGAATTATTTTACGGTTTAGCTTTACCTGTGGCATTATTTATAGGATACTATTGTAAAATCTTTTTTGTGTTTTTGGTCATTCAAACAACTTCGGATTGAGTTCAAACTTTGCCTAAAATTCTTTTACAATTAATACTTCCTGTTGGTCTAATTAATGTGACTCGAGTTTCGAGAAACACTATTCATTTTGGGAAGTACTATTTATAAAAGTCTGTATTTTTGGGATGTTATGTTACTTCCTCTCTTAAAAGAAATTTCATCCTTAAAATTACCTAGATCAAGAGATGTGGGAACTGCTTTTTCATCTGAGCCTCGCTCTCCCATGTTGCCTCTTTAATGTTGTGATACTGCCAGAAGACTTTCTCTAAGTGCACTTTTTTTATTCCTTAACTCTTTGATCTCTCTGACTAAAATCTTTCCAAGCTTTTCTTCATACGACAAATCTAGTTGTATATCTACTTCTTTAGTTGATAACATATGAGATAGATATAATCTATATCTCCTAAGCATTGACATGTGGAAGACATGTATTTGATGTAATTTAGAATGTAGGGCTATTTTATAAGCCAATGGTCCCATATGTTTTGTGACCTCGTACAAGCCAATGAATCATGGACTTAGCTTACCTTTCTTCGTAAACCTTAAAACCTTCTTCTATGGTGGCACTTTGAGGAAAACCTTATCACCTACTTCATATTGGATGTCCTTCCTCTTCAAATCCGTATAGGATTTTTATTTGTCAAAAATAGCTTTCAATCTATCCCAAATGATTTTCACTTTTTCTTCAGCATCTTAAATCAAATTCAAACCCATAATCTTACTTTCATTGAGCTCACTCCAACACAAAGGAGTCCTACACCTCCTCCCATATAAAGCCTCATAAGGAGCTATACCCAAGCTCACCCAATGACTGTTGTTATAAGCAAACTCAGCTAAAGATAGATATCGGTCCTAATTGCTGTTAAACTCAATGACATAACTTCTGAGCAAATCTTTAAGCACCTAGATAACCCTTTCATACTGACCATCTGTCTAAGGTTGAAAAGCTTTGCTAAAATTGAGACTTATCCTCGAAGTATTTTGAAGCTTTTGCTAGAACCTAGATGTAAACCTGAGATCTTAATCTGAAATAATTGATGATGGCACACCATGTAACTAAACAATCTCATCATTATACAACTCTGCTAACTTCTCTAGACAGAAATCCTTTCTCACAGGAATAAAGTGTGCTAACTTGCTCAACCTGTCAATCACTACCCGAACTAAATCACACTTATTCCAGATTATCAATGACCCTATCCCATTTCCATTTTGGGATTGCTATAGGATAAAACAATCTAGATGGAACTTGATGCTTTGCTTTAACTTGCTAACAAGTAAGGCATCTAGTCTCATACTTAGCTACGTCTCTCTTCATGCTTAGCCACTAATAGACTATTCTCAAATCTTGATACATCTTAGTATTGCTAGGATGCATATCATATGGAGCATTATGAGCCTTTTATAGAATCTGTTGTTTCAAATCTTTACTATCATGCACACACAGACAGTTATGATAGTACGAATACCTATCACTCTTGATCTTATATTCTATTGGCTTCCCTTCTCGAATCAAACTTGTAATATTCTGAAACCTATAATAATTTTTTTGAGTTCACTTAACTTGTTGCAAAAGACTAAGCTTGATCTATAGCTCAGCTAATAAACTTCCATCATTTAACAACTTTAAATTGATGTTCATGACCTTTAAAGTCGATATGAACTTCCTGCTCAAAGCATCTACCACCATATTGGCTTTCCCTAGATGATAGTCAATAAGACAATTATAGCCTTTTATAAACTCCATCCATCTCTGTTGTCTCAAGTTTAGCTCTTTCTATGTAGGTAGGTACTTCAAGCTCTTATGATTAGTATAGGCATAACACCTCTCTCTATATAGATAATGCCTCTAAATCTTTAAAGCAAACATTATAATTGCTAATTTCAAATCATAAGTCATGTAGTTCTTCTCATGAGGTTTCAATTGTCTTGAGGCATAAGCAACTACTTTACTTTCTTGCATGAGTATACATCCCAACCCATTTAAGGAAGCATCACTGTATATGTTGAACTCTTTCACAAAAATTAGCTGAACCAAAATTGATGCTTCTGTCAACATACTTTTAAGCCGCTCAAAAATTTCCTAGGACTTGTCATCCCATACAAACTTAGCATTCTTCCTTAGAAGACGTGTCATAGGAGCAATAATTAGAGAAAACTCTTAGACAAACCTCCTATAATAACCTACTAAACCCAAGAAACTTCTAACCTTTGTAGTATTCATGGCCAGTTTCCACTTTATAATCGCTTTAATCTTACTGGGATCAACTCTTATGCCATCTATCGAAGTTATATAACCCAGAAAAGACATTGCCTCTAGCCAAAACTCATATTTACTAAGCTTAGCATAGAGCTTCTCATCCCTTAACCTATAAAACAAAGAATACACAAGGATGTCATCGATGAAAACTACCATAAACTGATCTAAGAAAGGCCTAAAAATACAGTTCATTAGATCTATAAAGGCTATTAGTGCATTAGTCAACCCAAATGGCATCACTAAGAAATTATAATGGATATATCTTGTCTAAAACACCATTTTGGGAGCATCAACTTCCTTTACTTTCAACTGATAATACTTGGATCTAAGATCAATCTTAGAGAAGACACCCGCCCTTTTGAGTTGATCAAAGAAATCATCAATTTGTGGTAAAGGATACTTGTTCTTGATGGTGAGCTTGTTCATTTGTCTGTAGTTAACACAAAGCCTCAAGGAACTACCCTTCTTCTTGATAAATAGGACCAATACTCCCCATAGCAACACAGTTACTCTGATAAAACCCTTATCTAGAAGCTTTTGTAACTACAAATTCAATTTTTTAACTTTACAGGAGCCATCCTATATAGAGCTATAAAAACAGGTGCAGTGCCTGGCAAGACATCTATCACAAACTCGAACTCTCGATCAGGTGACAAATTAGGTAGCTCTTTTGGGAAAACATCTTTAAACTCTGACATAACATGTATCTTACTCGCTTCTATCTCTACCCTTTTGTATCAATCATATGAGTAAGATGGGCTTGGTAACCCTTCCTAATCAACCTTTTCACTACAACAATTGATATTACATTGGACATGTAGTCCGATCTCTCACTCACAACTGTCACTTCTAAGACATGACTAGATTGGAGCATAATCCTTTTCTTTCTATAGTCCACCATTATATGATACTTGGACAACTAGTCTATGCCCAAGATTAGATCGAACTCATTAAATGGCAATTGAATGAGATCGACAAAGAAAACATGTCTTCAAATTGATAATAGATAGCCTCTATACACTTTGTTCATAACTACATGTTGCCCTATCGGGTTGCTAACCAATAAGATCAAGATCTTCTAACTCTAACCCCTAATTTAAAGCCCGTGTAGTGCAGATATAAAGGTGTGTAGACCCTAGATCTATTAGTGCTAAAGTAGGTAAATCAAAAGATAGAAATTACCTATTGTAATTTGGGGAGTTCGCATCTTCTCTGGCCCTGATGACATACTTCCTAGTTGGATATTTACTCTCTAACTTATCTTTTTGTCCACCTTCAGCTCAATCTCTAGCATCCATATGATCTCTTCTCTAAGAATGATCTGTAGGCTTGGTAGGACAATCTCTAAGCATATAAATCTTGGAGCCATATCCCTAACACAACCCTAGTGTAGCCCTCTAGCATGTGCCCTTATGTCTTCTATTGCATAACTCATATTATGGCACAGGACCACTACCAGCTGTGGATCTTGGGGCACCTAAAGTCTATGTCCACTGTTAAGACTATGTTCTAGATCCTTGTCCTAACTTCTAAGTATATTCTTATTTCTAACTTTGTTGACGCTTAGATTGATATCCCTTCTATTTCTTATCAGTTATGAACACTGAACTTCCTTGGCCCTATTTGAAAGACCTTTTTTTTATAGCCTTCCCTTTTTTCCTTTAGTTTGTGAACTAACTCAATTGATTGGCATGCTATAACCAGAGTAGAAAAATCTCTCATCTTTATAGAGAGAATCTAGAACATAATGTCATAGTTTAGCCTCTTCTCAGACCTCTTATAGCACTCTTCCTTTATAGCAACAACTACCTTAGCATACCCTACTGAGTGGAGCAAACTCTCTCTTATACTTTGAGACTATTTTGTGCCTCTACCTCAGATCCTTAAACTCTCTCTCCTCTTTTGATCCAGATAGTGTTCTATGATATACTTCTTCTTGAACTCATGAAGAAAGAACTCCCAAGTCAAGTCTTTTGGTGCCATCCAACCAATTTAGAGCTTCTTTAGACAACATAAATGTGGCATAAGTTATATACTCCTCTTGTTGGCATCTCAATTGTTGCATAATTAGTAGTATATTATCCATCCAATACTCAGATTTACTAGTTCCATCTTACTTCTCTCCTTTAAAAAACCCAACCCTATTCTTCAATAATCTCTCTAGATACATCCTTTGGATAAGTTAGGGCTGTTACTGTACTAGTAAAGGTGGTGTAGTAGCAATAGCAATGATAAAAGTAGCAACAGTTGCTTTTTTGATTGACTTTAGCATTGCTTCTAACCAAAGAGGTTGATCTTGATGTCCATAGGCTACTTACCTAGCCACACTTCTAAAACCTACTTTGGCCTTAGTAGAAGCTTGCCCCTTAGAAATTAAAGCATAACTATTAACCTCCTTATCCTCTTGCAGTGTATTTTAATTCATAGTCAAATCTATAGGAAAAAGAAAAATAAGCTATAAGCCTCATATGCATAATAATGTGATGTATACTTTTTAAATCTTAAGGCATTTTTATGTAACCCATATAAATTGAGGGACGCCTAAACTAGAGCTCTAATACTGCTAAATGTGACACCCGTTACTCGATTCGATTGTTAGACCCAAATAACAAGTGGCAAGATTATTGATATCCAATTCACTCTTATATAAAACCTATAAAAACTTAAAACTTTATTTTCTTGATAAAACAATCTTTATGTAAATAAGGCAATAAAAATGTGAATAAACAAAAATCATTTTAAAGGTATATTATAGGGGTTATCTCATCAAAATCACAATAGCATAATGGCAGTATCGGGACACTTTTCCAAATAGTAACCTATAGAAAATCACACTTTAATATAATCACAACTCTATCTTATCATCTTTGGGTCCATCTAACCCTCCAACATCAATCTCAAGGCAACACTTTTCAAGTAAGTAATAGGAAGAGATATCATACAAGTCATGTAATAGAACTTAAACTTTAAATAAAGTTCTCATATTTGCTCTTTAAAGGAGTTACAAAAATATTAATGGTATAGATTAGGCTTAATCCCTTATCAATCATACAAGAATGTCCATATCTAAAATATGTACATCACATTATTACACAAAAGAATAACCAAAATACTAAAAGTTGCTCTTAATCAATCTTTCGATAAATGAGGCTTTGACTTAATCTATGTTTCCTTAACCTAATAGCTTAGTGGTAAATCTAACATAATATATGTGTATAATATCATATGATAATTTAATTAACATGTATCATTTATGAGAGGTTAAACATACCATATATGCACATTATATACCATGGTATAAACCAACAATCACAATTCATAACATGTCCAAAGTCACATGTTCATTAAGTTTCCACATATCATAATCTAAGATCATACACATAGTAAAAATTATGAACATACATTGTAGATACATATATTGTTTTGGCATAACTCAAAATCTTTAATCACACAAGTTTAAAAACATAAATTTAGCATACCATATCTATATGCATAGCAATAAATCCAATGAATGTTCCAAGCATAATACATATGCGACATATATCTTTTTTAGTTCCAAATTAGAATTATGTACCCATACTTGTAAGATAACAACCAAATCGGATAACGGGTTGATATATACTTGAAGGCCAAATATTAGCCTAAAGACCTAAATGATAAACCGTAGGCTTAAATAATAGCTTTAAGGCCCAAATAATTGCCCGAAGGCTCAAAGGATAGTTTGCATTTGCCCGAAGGTAACTAGTAGCTGCTATGGGGTTCCCTAGTTAATTAAACAACCTATTCAACCTAGGTTGTCTAAAAGTAAAGGCATATCTTATCTTTTGATTATTTTGTGAGCAAATTATATATGTGGTTTACATGAACTATAACTAAACATATAGTTAAAGTTATACATACATTTTGTATGTTAACTCATATAGACAAAATCATACATGTATATTGTATTTTATGTTCTAAGCATAGGAATTGCATACTTAATACTCAAGATATCCTATAATGTTCAAAGACTATAATTATCTTATAATGGCCATTCGGCCAAACCACATATATAACCACAATATGCATTATATGCTTCATAAAATCTCATATAACCAACTAACCAAATTCTTACATACATAACATATGTTATCTCGTATAATGCATAACATGCTAAAAAGGGTTCATAACATGCTATGGCATTGAAAGAAAGTTCATAAGGCCATTCGGCCAAGCCAATAGATAAGCATCCACCTATGTATTCTCATACTTGTATAAGAACATAGAATAATAAGCACAAGCCTATGTCTAATAGCCAACTTCATAGACATGATATAGGCCATAAGTTAACTATGCAATATTATGCCTCTAGTCACCTTAATCATAACATAATACTTGTCTCATCCAACATAAAACTCAAAATTTAGGGTAAACTAAATGAAGCATTTGACTAACACTTTAAAAAGACTTAAAATAGTTCAAAACATCATGCCACACTCATATATTGCATACCTCAGACATCATTATGAAAATCTATCATTTCATAACTCTTAGGAACCACATATGAACACATTCATGACATGCATGTTTCGGCCTCCCCACATCAACATCTTAACACTCTCCAATGTTACATACTCATATTAAACACATACCACATTCTACTTACAATCACTATATTCAACCAAGATACGAACTAACTTCATACCATATTAGCATGCATTTATACACAATTCAAGCACTAAAGCCACATAATAAGTCTCTTAAAGATTTTGGCATCTATGCAATTTCCTTATAAGCCAATTTTTTCATTCACAAATCACTCAAATCCATACACATTTTATCATATACACACCATACATTTCAAAGCATTAATTACTCACATTTACTATTTATCACATAATGCTATATCATCATAAATGCCTATCAAACCATTAATTAAGCACATATTAAGTTGGATTTACTTACCAAAATATGAAATACACTATTATGAAGCCACTAAGCTTTCTTTTTTCCCTTTGAGCTCCTCGATTTATCTGACTCTACATATGCAATTACTGGCTCATTTTGAAAAATCTATAATAAATCAAATATAGCTCTAAAAAATAAAATGATCACATAAATATGTTCTTAGGCACCCGTAGAGTTTAGAAAAAAAATACCAAAACCAAAAGAAAAGCTTTAAAATGAAAAGGTTATTATTTATCCATACCCTTTTTCTTGAAAAACTCTTGCTTAAACCATAAAATCAAGTTTAGTCTATCATAAATCCATATTTTCCATATTGATATGAGGCTTAAAAGTGATGATTAAGTGTTAAAATGAAGAAGTGAGGGCCAAAAATGGACTTTAACCTCTCTCTCTATGGCATCGACAAAAAAGAACTAAGAGGAAAAAGATGGTTGGTGTGAGTAATGCCATTGACCTATTATTTGACCATTTAACTAGGAAAAGAATGAATGGTTATGATTAAAAGATCAAAGATCCTAAGGCCACCATAATTCTCCTCTTTAATTACCCCTTTTTAATTCTTTCTTCTTTAATTTAACCTTAATAACCACTTTTTAAAAATCCAATAAGCTTTTAAAATATCAACCTTGACCCTTGTAAAAACCCATGATCAAAAAGCTTGAAAAATTGACAAAAATATGACTTTTTATCATTGCTCGATTTAGTAAAAATACTTCCCGATATTTAAAAATTCTAATTTCAGTGCCAATGGACTATTTGGAATATTTAAGTATCAGGTTGTACTAATCCCAAAAATTTCTGAGAAAAAATAGAATTATTTTATAGTTTAGCTTTATTTATGGCACTATTCATTGTACATTGCCATAAAATCTTCTACATTTTAGCCATCTAAATGACTTCAGATTGGCTTTAACTTTGGCAAAAAAATTCTTTATGATTAATACTTTTTGTTGGTCTAATTAATGTGATTCGGGTTTTGGGAAATACTATTCATCTCGAGAAGTACTATTCATAGAAGTTGAGATTTTTGAGACATTACAAACCTTCTTGGCAAGGGGTTTGAGATGATGTGATATATGAGTTGTAACCCTTTCTAGTGCTTGAGATATTACATCCTCTTAAAAAGGGGTCTGAGATATTAACCTTTCCTAGTAAGGGGTTTGAAATGATCTCTATATGAGTTGTAACCCTCTATAGAGCTTAAGTTGTAAACCTCTCTAGGGTTCCTTTAAGGGTGTTCGAATTGAGCTATGCTTTTGACTTTCTCTAAGTTTCTATCTAAAGTTGTGCTCTTAGCTATTATTAAGGGCCATGCTTTCAATTGGTATTTAAAGTTGCTTTAGGACGTTATTAGAGGTCAAGCTCTAGGCCAGTGTCTAAAACCATGCTTTGGGCTGTAGTTAAAGGCTATATTTTATGCCAATGTAAGAAGCTATACTATAGACTGTTGTTGGCTCTTTGTGCTAATTTTCTTTTAGAGGCATGTTTAAGCTAGACAAGTTCGCAACAAGGGATTGTGAGGAGTGGCCAGTCGATACAAATTAAGAATCAATAAACTTGGCATAAGTTTTTTAACCTAAGATATAAATTGAGTCATCGATTACCAAAGAACTAGATTTATAGTTGATACTTAATAATCATTACGTGTAGTAAATCAATATGTGTTCTTTGTATTATACATTAAAACCATTATTTTCTAATGAATGCAATATCTTAGGATTTAAGATATACTTCAAGCACATAAATGTTATAACTATAATAAAATTAAATAATAAATTAGTAATAATTCATGAAATGGCATATACATTAATGTAACTACTTCCATATGCATCCTTTTATGTATGTAATTGAATCATTGTTTATATGTGAGTTAGAAACATGTTAATTACTTGAAAACATGATTTTAACAATATTTGGCATGCAAAATCATGTCAAAAGATTAAAAATGAATTTATGATGAATAAACATGATATTTAACCATATTTAATGAGAAAACATGATTTTAATACAACTACACATATAAGATGAGGAAAACATGATTTTTATGATAAATGAAATAAGAATTGCCCCTTAGGACTTACCGATTATGATGCTTCAAGTAGATGAACGAATTTGCGATAGAATAATACCAAATTTATAAAAAAACTCACTTTCCACTAATAGAATATCCTCACTTTAAAAAACTCTAAACTTTTATAATATTACGAATTAATGAATTTAGAATATTGATATTTCTTAACAACTAGCTATAGCTTTTAAGAATTTTAAGAAAACAATCTAATGAGTATTCTTTTGAATAATTATTGTTGTATTGTGTATGTGGAGGTAAAAGCAATTTATAGGTGTTAAACTAGGGTATTTAGATCCTTTTTTAGCTCTAAATTAAGTCGTTTGGTATAATTCTAGTTGGATTCTAAGCTTTTAGAGACTTGATAGTTCGATTAGAAAATAATTCTAACTTTTCTTATCGGATATAAATAAAACTACCATGCGAGACTTGATACAATTGTGCCGATGTTCACAACTATCACTCAAATGGTTGAAGCATTGTGTGGTGTTCTCTTAGCTAAGTGGATATTTAGGTTGTTTTTGAGCTAAAAAGGAGGCCTACTCAGCTCCTTATATTGGTTTTCTCTCTCATGTGACATCTTAAAAGGCCATTTCTATGTCTCTCATATGTCCTTTGACTATTCCAAACTCATTCTTAGCCTTTCTTATTCCTAATGACAAAATGACTATTTTACCCTTAGGGAATCTCAACTCTTTTGATATTTTCCTTCACAAAGACGTTTAACTACCTAAGCTATTCCTTTGGTTATCATTATTGGGCATAATGAAAATCAGAGACTAAGAAGCTAGTTTTTATAGTTTGGCTTTCTTGTAATGAATTTTCGAAACATGCTCATGTGATATAGATTTTATTAAAGGTTCTTTTTATGATATTACATGATTAAGATAAGAAATGCTTATTTGTGCTTACTTGTGAATAGTGTAA
>CANXYI012206437.1:0-20918 GCA_948208565.1 Hura crepitans | reverse complement strand
TCTTTCAAAACTCGAAGAGTGAGGCTTAAGTTGAGTCTTCGGCTATTTCAGTTTGATCGGCCCAAGGAAAAATAAGGGACGTGAATAGTGGCAAATCTACTAGGGACACCATAAGACCATTCTCCAAAAGTACCTTATATTAATATAGAAATTCATATTTTAAATTTATGATACTATTCCATTTTGAGAATTGCATTACATGCTAGAGCCTTAGAATAAGTTAGGCGTCCCTTTTATACCTTGATGTCATTTCGAAACATGAACCCAATTTCACTCAAATTGGAAGATTTTTAGAGGTGACATAAAATCTGAGCCTCGTGCCTATAAGGTATATCAAATTGTGAGCCAATTAGTTGTAAGCTGATAACGAGATAGACCCGTTATGGAGAGACCATGCTTAGATGACCATAACTGGCATGGCTAAACCATGAGCCCATGTAATGAATAATAGCAATTTCTTGTAGGCACCTTAATTAATGATGCATTGTGTGCTATGTGGGCCAATATATGTGAAATATGAGTTAATCATCTCGAAATGTTGTCGTACCCATTGGGCCTTTTCTAATTGGAATGGGCTAGATCCTGCATTTTGACTCGATGGAACATATCTAATGTATATGGGCCAAATATTTTGTATGCGGTCTTCTATATAAGAGAAATAATGTTCGGTTACCTGTCATTCATTATTCAAACCTATTGGGGCCCCCGATGTCCCATAGGTAAACCCTTCTAGGAAAGAGCACGAGACCTCATGTGTGGGAAATAATAAGGTTGGAAGGCTCTAGCTTGTGATTGTTGTTGTACACATTGACATACATTAGCATTTCATGCATTCACACACATTCTCATTCCATCATGTCTAACCCTTTATCTTGCAGCCATCATAGATCCTCGAGCTGCTTGGGTATGAGGGATAGACGGTAGGATAACTAGATAAGAATTCACATCTACCACTCATAACTTGACAAACATGGACGAGCATGATGAAAGCAGTTCTTCTATTCTAAATTTTGAAACTAGGATGGATCAAAAATTGGAAGAGTTTGAGAAGAGAATGATAGATATGGTTTCAAGGGTAATTGCTGAGATAGCTCCCACTACTAGGTCACCACTACATGCTAAAAATGTAGTAGCTACTCCTATTAGAAAAACTGTTGCTACCTCAAAGGGAATTGGCATAGGGAAAAAAGCCACAGGCAATAGGGGGAAAGGTAAGAAGGCTGAATAATTTAATCTAGAGTATGTCTTTTGTGAGGACTTAATTATACCTCAAAAGTTTTAGGATGCTACTATGAAGAAGTTGGAAGAAAAAATAGAAGCCATAGCCAGGCTTATTTCAATGGGTAAAGGGATAGATCTTGAGGAACTTACCTTAGAATTTGAGGAAATCTTACCTTCTAAATTCAAGATGCCAAAATTACTGAAATTCGATGGGACTTCTGATCTACGAGCTCATATTAAGCAATACGCCATAGTCATAAGAGGCACCGAGCTTAGCACAAAATAGAAGGTAGCTTATTTAAGTTTGACATTGCAAGGAAGAGCGATCAATTGGTATCATGGGTTAGAAAGGAAAGTGAAAGAGGACTAGAGCAAGATCATGAAAGCTTTTATCAATCAATATGACTGTAGCACTTGCATGGAGGTTACCATGAAAGACCTTAAGTTGCTTAGGTAGAAATCCAATGAAACTTTCATAGAATACTTGTCGAGATAGAGATCTAGAGTGCTAGAAATAAGGAAGAAGTCAAAAACATCAAATCAGATCTATATGTTCATGAAGAATGCTAACTTATACTTAAAAGATAGCTTGAAAGCCAAGGGATTGAAAGACTACGAATCATTTAAAGACATAGCCATAGATCTAAAAGGGGATCACAATAAGCAAAAAATGAGCTCAAAAGGGTTTAGTAATCGGAGGAATCAAGGAGCTAGGAATGTAAGTGGAGCTAATTTTGGGCAAACTGCTAAGGTATCCACTGTAGTAAGGCATTATTCGAATTTGGGCAAGCTGCTATTTTAGTGTCTGAAGCGATTTCAAAAAGAAGGAAAGCTCTAACCTCTTCCCTCTAGACCTACCAAAATTGAAGGCCAGCCCTCTCATAGATTCGGTTTATACAATCAATATCATCAACATACTAGCCACGACACTGATAATATCACACTTTGAGGGATAGGATTCAAGACTAGATTGATTTGAGACAAGTACCTGATCCAGAACGGAGGTAGAAAAGTCAAGGTGCATATTCAAGAGTTCCTCCTCTGGTTAATATGGTCAACTCAGGTCTCTTAAAATGGTATGTACTCTAGGATTTGCATAGGAATAATTATCTAATCGTGAAAAGAAGTGCTGAAGTGAATCAAGTTTCAGTATATATGATGGAAATTTAGGCTATAGATAGTGAAAGCGAGTCAGAAGAATAGGTCTAGGATTTCTGGGTAGATTCTAACATAGTAGAAATTAAGTGAGGAAGCAGAAACCAAAGCAATGACCTGAAGCAGTCTTGTGGTGCCAAAAGTAGAGAGGGAGCTAATTCCCTCAGTGGTGGATAATGAAGAGGATGCTGTGACGAAATAGTTAAAAAAAATTCCTGCGCAAATTTTGATTTGGGATCTATTGCATCAATCCTCCTATCATTGACAGAAAGTGGTAGAAGCTTTATATGCAGCAACTATTTTAACAACCATATCACAATCTGAGCTAGTGGCAACAGTAAAAGAAGAAGAGGAAATAAGGGTCATTTTTTTTTATATAGATCTACTACCTAAAGGGGGTCATAATAACCATCCTTTGCACATCAAAGTAGAAGTTAACGACAAGCACACAGCCTGTGTAATGGTGGATGATAGGTTGTCAATTAGTGTGTGCCCACTTATAGTCATAGTAGCATATGGGATCGAGGATTCAATGATCTTTTAGTCCAAGCTTAACATCATTGCTTATGTCAACACAAAGAGACAAGCATATTGGACTTTTAAGGTTAAAGTCAAAATGGGGGTAATTATGGATGATGTAGAGTTTGCAGTGCCTGATATTCCTTTGAATTTCTCTCTACTTTTGGGAAGGCCATGGTTCCATAAGCTTGGAGGAGTTCCATCAACATTGCATTAGATGACAATGATCCCTCTCGATAGTGAGATAGTAACAATTAGGGTTGTGAAGGAGAATTAGGTGTCAATGCTCGAAATAACCAATCAACCATTTAATAGCTTCCACATTGCCGAAATCTTTTTAGAGGAAGGGGAAAACCCTAAGGTGGTAAATATGCTGAAAAAGATGAACTATTTACCTGGAGTCAGACTAGGACATGCTCTAAAAGGTCTAATCTTAGTCATTCAGCCTCAAGGATAGAAAGATCGAAAGGGATTGAGATACATCGCAGAGACGTCAAAATTGAGAAAGATGAGAAAAGGTATCCCTTAATTAGAAAAGAGTTTTATCTAGGCTAAAGGGAATGTTAGTTACTATAAGGAATCCAAGCCGGCTATCATTAAGGCACAGGTTATGCTAGGATTTGAGATCTTCAATGATGTGTTTGATTGAGCTGCAAGTGAAGTGAAAGTCGTTTCAAATTTTTGGGATGAGGAAATCATGACCAACCTAATTGAGCTGGAAATTGAGCGTGAATAAGATATGCTCCAGGATAAGGGAAAGAAGAAGATGAAAGAGAAAGGCCTTTTTAAAAGTTCTTTTGATAGTTTATGTGTACCCAAACTTTTTGATGATGATGTTCCTATTTCTTTTGTTAATAATGTGAACAATTTTGCTTATTTTTGTGATGTCTCATCTAACTACATCATGCATAATGATAATCATGACACACATAACATGTTTGATATTAATTCAATCAATACTACCTTATTTAATCTCAGTATTGACAATAATCCTAAACAGATCTTAATTGCATCTGATGTAACTCCTGAAGAGAGGACCAAATTTGAGGGAATGTTAAAAAAATATGAAAAAGTCTTTGCTTGGACCTATGAAAACATGCTAGGGGTGGATCAAGAAGTAGTTGAACATGCCATCTATACGTACCTAAAAGCAAAACTAATGAATCATAAACTATGAAGAATGAGGCTAGAGTGGGGAGAAAAGATAAAAGAAGAAGTACACATGCAAGTCAAAGCCAAATTTTTGGAAGAAGTATAGTATCCAACATGGTTAGCTAATGTGGTTCTAGTCACCAAGAAGGATGGTAAGGTCTAGATGTGTATAGATTATAGGGATCTAAATAAAGCCTACTCAAAAGATGACTTCTTCGTGCCTCATATAGATGTGTTGATTGATAGCGCAACAATATGCAAAATGTATAGTTTCGTAGATGGGTATGCCAGTTACAATCAGATTTTGAATAGAATAGCAAACAAAATAAAAACTGCCTTCATCATGGAATGGCGGATCTTCTATTATAGGGTTATGCCTTTTAATTTGAAAAATGCTAGGGCTACATCCAGAGGATGGCCACAAAGATTCTCAATGACTTGATTCATAAGAAAGTAAAAGTGTATGTTAATGACATGATGATCAAATCCTCTATGAGGGAAAGACATTTTGAGGCCTTGGAAAAGTTCTTCAAAAGGATAGACAAGTATAATCTTCGTTTGAATCCAAAAAATTGTCTCTTCAGTATGACTTCAAGAAAGCTCAAAGGCCATATTGTGAGCCAAAAAGGAATCGAGGTAAACCCTAATAAAGTCAAAGTAATTAGAGAAATACCAGTCCTAAAGAAAGAAATAAAGGGATTTTTGGGTAAAATACAATACATTATTAGGTCTAAAGCTAAGCTCACCACCATATGTGATCCCATTTTCAAACTTCTCAAAAAGAACCAGCCAACTAAGTGGAATGATGACTGCCAAAAAGCTTTACACATAATCAAGGAATATCTGCTAAATCCACCAGTTTTACAACTGCCAAGGCATGTAAAGCCGTTGATCCTCTATCTGTCTATTGAGGAAAGTTTAGTTGGGGCTATGATAGCACAGAAAGATAAGATGGGCATTGAATTTGCAATTTACAACTGAAGCAAGAAATTTCTTCCTTATTTGGTCAAGTACATGGAAGTGTAAAAGATTTGCCTAGCAGTAATGTGGGCCTTAAAGAAATTGAGACACTACTTCTAGTCGTATATTGTATAGGCGGTGTCCAAACACAACCAATTAAGATATCTCTAGACGACACCATCTTTGGTGGGTAGAATGAGTAAATGGCTCCTCTTGCTTCAAGAATTTGATATTCAGTACATAACAAGAAAAACCATAAAAGGGTGAGCAAAATCATAGAGTTCTTGGCTAATCATCTGTTAGAAGGTAAGCAGTTGGAGTTCAAATTCCCAGATGAAAACTTGAACCCAATTATGGTCCAGGGATGGCATATATACTTTGATGGGGTAGTAAAAACAAAGGGGTAGGAGTAAGAGTGATTTTGGTAACCTCTGAAGGAGAAAAGTTGCCGTTAGCTAAGAAGCTGAGATACAGGGTCACAAATAACATGGCAGAATGTGAAGCCTGTATATTCTAACATGAAGCATTGTCAGCTCTTAGGGCAAAAATAGTTGAGGTGTTTTGGGATTTGTCATTAGTAGTGTATCAAACCAATAAAGAATGGACCATCTACAAAGAAAGATTAATGCCTTATGCAGAATACCTAAGGTCAATTAGTGGATGATTTAAAATGTGCACTTTTTGTCATGTTTTGAGAGATGAGAATCAACTAGCAGATGCGTTGGCTACCTTAGTTTCCATATGGGATAATCCAAAAGGGATAATCATGAAACTGGTGATCATTTCTAGTTCTAAAAGGCCTTGTTAAGAGATAGAGCAGATAATGGAAATAGAGTAAGAAAAAGACAAGCCATGGTTTTATGACATCTAGAATTACTTAGAAAATATAAACTTCCCCAAAAAAGCTATAGAAAAGGACAAAAAGGTATTAAGGAAGTAGTCAACTAAGTTCATTAATATAGATGGGGTCCTGTACAAGAGGTAAGTAAATGGTCTTCAACTTTATTGCTTAGAGGAACGGGAGGCAAAAAAGGTCATAAATGAGATACATGTAGGGTTATGTGGCACACGTATGAATGGTTTAGAGTTAGCCAAAAAAATCATGCACCAAGGATTCTTTTGGCTTACTATAGACCATGATTGCTTGAAATACATGCAAGGATGCTATAGGAGCCAACAGTATGAAGATTTAAAACACGTGCTAGTAACAAAACTTCACAGATTATCCTCTCTTTGGCTATTTGCTGCATGAGGGATAGACATAGTAGGAGAGATACATCTTATAGCTTAAAATGGGCATCACTTTGTTGTAGTGGCAATCAATTATTTCTCCAAATGGCTTGAAGCAGAATATTTCAAGAAGTTAAGGGCAAGAGAGATGGTTAGATTAGATAGGAGTTTACTCTGCAGATATGGGGTTCCACATCATATAGTTTTGAATAATGGTATCTAATTTCAAATAAAAACAAAGGCTCTCTTACAGAAATACAAGATTCAGCATCATAAATCCTCTTCTTACAGGCCACAGGCCAATAAAGTAATTGAAGCAGTAAATAAAAACCTCAAAGGGATTTTGGCAAAGATAGTTATGACTTACAAAGACTAGGTAGATAAGATTGCTTTTACTCTTTGGGGATACAAAACTATGACTTGACCTTCAATGGGTGCTACTCTATTCTCCTTGGTGTATGAGAAAGATGTAATGCTTTTAGTGAAGATTGAGCTTCAGTCATTGAGAGTGGCAAAAGAGTTAGAGATTTCCAAGACTGCCTAGGTCAAACAAAGAATTCAATAGTTGAATTTGCTAGATAAAAAGTAGTTAAGAGCCAATTACCACAATCAAGTTTACCAAAAAAGGATCACACATGCCTTCCGTAAAAGGATGAAAGATCATAAACTAAAAGAAGGAGAGCTAGTCCTAAAACAAATGAGACCAAGACTATCCAACTCAAGAGGGAAGTACAAGCCAAATTGGGAAGGGCCATTCATCTTAAAATAAATGTTACTAAAGGGCACTATGATTTTTATAGATTATGAAAGAAATGAATTAAGGGAACCTATGAATATGGATAGGCTAGAAAGGTTCTATGGCTAAAGATAAATAAAAGAGAAAAAGAAAAGAAATAAAAGCCCTGTAGGTCAAAAAATAGCAAACAGTGGCCTTCCTAAAAGTGGGCACCTTGATAGGGTGAAAATTGAAAATGGGCATCCTATGAAACAATTAGGGGTTGAGAGAAAATAGTCAATCAAGAAAATCCATGAGGGCTTATTAACTATTAGTGTTTAAGATGTAATTAAGGACTCCCTTGATTAAACGAGGAAATGTGATGTTATATTAATGTCCTATTGTGATTATCATAAAATGCCAATATGATACTGCTAGATAGGACCACTTTAATAAGCATGATTAAGCATTTTATAAAGTAAAGGAGTACAATGTTAAATGCAACAAAGAAGTACAAAATAAAAGTAGAAAAGTTTCTTTTTATTTCTTTCTTTTTAAGTTATTTGCCTCTTGCTACTGCTCTTACCACTCATCCTCATCCAGCGATCCTGTTGTCTCGAGTGGGGCCTATTACCCATTATTTATATGCATTTGAAGTCTAAAAGTTGCAAACAACCTTGGGTGTGATGTTTGTCTTTAAGGGTAACAACTTTCATAGCTCATGATAACCAAAAGTGAAGGAGATAGATATATCTCCTCCTTTGAAAGATAGCGGGGAGGTTACAATCCATTGGGTCTTACCAAACTACCTCATGCAACATTCATGAATGCAAAAGGTAACCTTGTGAATGCTAGCTAGAAGAACATAGCCTGCCGGACTATTGTGTTAAACATACAATAAGCAAATCCAAGGGTTTTTGAAGCTGATATCATTATTTGTTAGAGCACTCAGCCACAAAACCCATTGCTCAACATCTGTGAAACATCACATAATGGCTTAAGACCAAAAATGCTTCAAGCTAAAAGTTCCAAAGACATGAGGTAGAGGATTGTCCAATAGGTGAGGCTTTTCTAGTAGCTAGACCTAAAAAAATGCTATTAGGAATGAAAACCTGTGAAGGCATCCTAAGCAAAAGTCAAGCAAAGGGTAAGGTAAAAACCCACAATGGTAGTCTATCCTTAAAAATTCTGGTAGGAATGAAAACCCATAAGAAAAGCTTTAACATATATTGCTTAGATTCTAAGTCTAACCCTTAAACATGTTCATGTAAGGTATGACATACTTAAAAAACTTTTTTACAAACTTTCAACATGTTAAAAAAAATTAGATAGCTTAACGTCTACTCAAATGACATACACAAAATTTTTTCACCTGTAAAAGCACTTATATCAACATCAATACTATTCTACCTACTTTTAGATCCTTCTAGTCCCCTAGTCAATATCATCACATATCACTTATACATTACAAACACATAGGGCCTCAGGCCTACATTTATCAATAATTCTTAAGCAAGCCCTACTAATAAAACACTTGATTATATATATGTCACATCTATCCTTTATATATACAGACATAAGTAGCCATTAAGCATGCTAACCCATAGCCTACAGTGTTTACAAGAGTGCTAGCTAACAAAAATAAAGAGAAAGACTCTATAATCCCTTTAACAAACATTGTGCTACTATACTGTATAATATCTAGTGTTGAACTGCTTATCTTTACAACCTGCCCACCAAAACACTGGTATGTTGAGTATGAAAGTCCATGATGAATTTAAAGCATTTAAATCAAGTTATAAGTATTGGCTCAGATGCAATGATAATATGGTAGTTAATATGCAGTGTTTGGGTGGTATACTAGGTAATTCATAAAAATTAGGTGATATGCCATACTTCCACAATAAGTACCAAAATGCCACTATAATAACTTTAGTAAAATTAATTATGCACTAACTTTCTATTAATCAATTTTGTATATTAATTTGCATTTAATTTAATGGACCCAACTAGATAGATTACACCTAAGACGTTGGATCAAGAGGGAACTGAAAAGTCATGCAATGGCCTACATTTTAGACCCTAATCACTGCACCGGCCTAGTCTGATAGCAAGGATAAGCTCACTTAAACCTCCCAATACTAGATAAGCGATAACAAAGATCAGCCTATAGGCCTCTTAATAGCTCAAACAACTCAACCACCAATCATATTGTAGATAGCAAGGATCAGTATGTAAACCTCCTAAAATCAAAGAATCACATCAACTTTAGTGGATAGTAGGGATCAGTCCATAGACCACCCAATATCTTGACAATCATCAATATCATACACTTCTAATGGATAGCAGGGATTAATTTGTAGACCTCCCAATATCCCAAAAAATCATAGTAATCATCTAGCTAATGCTAATCCCTAAGTTGACCGGTCAACCCATCAATTAGGTGTCTAAATAATGGGCCATCTGACATTGTTTTATGTTCATTTATATAATGATCATCATATTATAATATTTAAAAATGAAAAATGAAAAATATATTTAGAAATGAATTTTATTTGATAGCCAAAATTTGACTTGGACAATTACATGTCACTTTTAGTACTACCAGATAGTTACGGGTCAATTTTTATGAGATATTTTAGGTCACTTTCTTAGGTATAATTATGTTCACATTAAGTCTATTTTAGGCCATTATTTTAATCCAATTATGTCCATGTTTAGGGTACATTTTAGTATATGTGTCCCTAAGTCATTTTCTCAAGACAGTTGTAGGTCATTTTCATTTTTGCATATGCCATTTTAGGTCTCAAATGAAGCGCTTTTCATGCCATTTTTTAGTGCCATATGCACTCATATTCATGCATATTCATAGGCCTAAAACCAAGCCCAAATATAAAATTCAAATAGCCTTAAAAGAGGCTTCAACTCATTACACATAAATGTTACAAAATGTCCCAAATTAACATGCCATTTACATGCTAATTTAGTCCATTTTTAAGGTTAATTTCACTATGTCATTCCAAGTCATTTGAAAGGTATTTTTCCACTATTTCTAAACCTTAAAAGGTATCCTAACGTATATACATTTCATATCTTATTATTCATGCTTATTCACCTAACTCATGCAAAATGTACATTACACAAATCATGCAAATCTCACACACACATGCCATGCCATACCTTATTCTTTATGGCAATTTTGCCTAGCATACCTCTCAGCCAATCCTTACTAATGGCCATGTACATGCTTATCTCCATATTCAATCACACATACACATCATAACATCATTCAAGCATGCTTATACACATATAATGTAAATATCATGCAAACCAAGCTATGGCATTCCTTGAACATGCCTCGGCCACACTAAGCACAAACACACACAAGCCTTATTAATCAAATTAACCATATACACTTATAATGCCATCACTAATAAGCCAATTTCGATAGAATATGCCATGTTATCTTGCCTTACACTAAGCCTACCTCTTAAGTTAACCTCTCGTCCAACTTACACATGACACTAACTCTTCTAATTTTCACCACACACATGTATTATTCATTCATTTCTATTTTAAATACATTACAAATCATACTAATCCCACCTTAATCAAGCCATAGACGTCACACACCCTCACACCTTCCTCTCGGATAAGTGAGGGTATACCCTTTCATTTCATTCTTTTCATTGAATCACCATTCAATTCATTCATTCCACACATAATTAGTACAAACACAAGCCTAATTCAAAAATACACATACTGCAACCATGAATCCCTTAACTTCCATACAAGGTTCCTACACCTTTTACACATGAAATCTAGATTACATACTTTTAATACTTTAAATTCAGTTATCTCCCTAACAAGCAAAGCTTATCTTACACTTCAAGCTTATGAATGGCCTTGTTCCTGCCCCCCCTCCCACTTTTTTTCCTTCTCTATACATGCCTCTTCCCCTCAAAAAATTCATAGAAATTTCCATAAGTCCCCAAATGAAAATCTAAGATTATATGCATTATTAAAAAGGTAAAATCCCCTAAGAAATAAATTAAAAAGGGAGGAAATGCTTACACACACAAAGTTGGTTTCTAAGCACCATTTGTGTACACTTGTATGCTTCTTGGATTTTCTTTAACTCTATGAACTTCTATAGCCTCCAATCCCTTCAAAGATTTATTTACAACACATTAAAGGAACTTTTAATTATGATTGGTGGCTATTTTAGGCTTGAGAAGCCATAAAAATGGTGGAAGGAAAATGAAAATGGCATCGGGAGAGAAAAGAAGAAGAAAGGAGAAAATGGGTAGGTGGTAGGGTGGCAATGTAAAGTAAGCATCTAAGTGTGACCATGGGGTTTCTATAGTTGTTGTGGTGGCATTAGTGGGAACACATGCTACCCGAGCATCTCAAAGTTGCTTAGTTTTGGTAAAAACTTTGGGGAATTTTTAAAAATCATTCGAACCCCTAAAATTTGTCTCATTTATTTCAAAAATCCTTAATTTGTCCCATTTAGAGGATCATAAAATTTCATAACCAAATTTCCTCGACAGGCAGTTAACCAACTGCCTCAGTTTACGTTTAAAACCTAAAATTAAGGAAAAGTTAAAAATGACGTCAGAATTCAAAAATTCCTTCACTAGTGGATTTAAGGGAATTTTGTACTTTTAGGGTATGATATTTTTATGTATGTCCGGGCACATCCTGGGTCATTCTGGGCCTGAATCAATTTGAGCCTATGACCCATTATATTATAGCCTAATTATTTATTATTTTTGTTCAATCTTTAAATTAAGCCATTTTTATCATTTTCATGCCCCTCAAAGTTTCATAACCAATACTCCTCACATCGGGCCTCGTGAAGGTGACTCGACACTTCGAGTGCACTTTTTGAGCCTTAAAGGTACTATTCATAGAGCCTTGACTTATAGGCATTATAATTTGCCCCTCTTAAGACATTTCATCCTCAAAATTACCTAAAGTAAATAGATGTGGATATTCACTCTTCATCTGCTCCTCAGGTTCCCGTGTGGCTTCTTTTACGTTATGATGCTTTTAGAGAACTTTAAGAAAGGAATGGTTTTCTTCCTCAATTTCTTCACTTTTTGAGCTATAATTTATATTTGTTCTTCATTGTAACTTAAGTCTAGTTGTACCTTAATATCCATCCCTAGAACTATGTGGGTAGAATCTGATATGTACCTTTCTGAGTTTTGAAAAGTGAAACACATCATGTTTCTATTGTAACTTAGAAAGTAGGGCTAACCTATAAGTTAGTGGTCCCATTCTCTCTGTAATCTTGTATGGACTGATAAATCTGGGACTGAACTTCCCCTTTTTCCCAAATCTGAGTACTTCCTTCCATGGGGATACTTTTAAAAATACTTTCTCACCCACATCATATTCAATATCCCTTTCCCTCAAATTAGAATAGGACTTTTATTTGTTAGTTATAGTTTTCAATCTCTCCCTAGCAACAGTAACTTTTTTTTCTACATCTCTTATCTGATCAGCTCCTAAGATTTTGTTCTCCCCAACTTCACTCTAGCTCAATGGAGTTCTACACCTTTTGCCATATAATCCCTCATAAGGTGCCATGCCTAAACTAGCTTAACAACTATTATTATATACAAATTCAACTAAAGATAGGTATTGGTCCTAGTTACCTTTAAACTCAATGGCATAGCAATACAATCAAGTACCTGTATCACCCTTTTTGATTATCTATTTGTCTGAGGGTGGAAAGCTATACTGTAAGCCAACTTGGTACCTAATGCTTGATGTATTTTCTTCAAAAATTTGTAAGTGAAGTGAGGATCTGTAATTGAAATAATAGCCACATATACACCATAGAGTTTAACAATCTCATCGATGTATAATTTAGCTAGCCTTTCCAGTGAATAATCCATTCTAACTGGAATAAAGTGAGCTATCTTAGTTAATCTATCAGCAACCTTGCACACAATATCACACTTATTCTTAGTCATAGGTAATCCCATCACAAAGTCCATTGTCACCTTCTTGCACTTCTAATCTAGTATTGTTATAAGATGTAACAATCTAGAAGGAACCTAATGCTTCACTTTTACCTACTGGCATGTTACACATCTAGCCATATATTCTTTTACATTTCTCTTCATACCTAACCACCAGCATTGAGACTTCAAATCCATGTACAACTTAGTACTATCAAGGTGCATAAAATAAGGATCTTCATGTGTCTCCTTTAATATCTTTAACCTTAAGTTATCTGTAATAGGTCATATAACCTGCTCTGATAATAAAGACATCCATCCTCACTTAAATCAATTCCTATTGCATTCACCTCTTTGACTTTATCCATAATATGTTTTAATTGTTCATCCCTCACCTAAGCTACTTTTATTTGTTACCTGAAATCTGGCTTAATATGAAGTTTAGTTAGAATGGCATCTTCTCCTATATAGCGTTGTCTTGCATTCATGGCTTTTAAAGTTACCATGAATTTTTTGCTCAAAGCATCTGATAGCACATTAGCTTTCCTTGGGTGGTAATCTATCAAATAGTCATAATCTTTAATCAGTTCTAACCACCTTATATGTCTCATGTCAATTACCTCTGATTAAAGAGGTATTTTAGGCTCTTATGCTTTGTATAAATGTAACACTTCTCACTATACATATAATACCTCTAAATGGGACTAATTAAATTTCAAGGTCATTTATATCTTTTTAATTTTGAGTTTTACACATCAATGAAGGTAATTGGTTAGTTATCCTACTAATGGAATTTTGCAATGAAATTTTATGAGCCTCTAAATGGGACTAATTGAGGATTTTTAAAATAAATATGATGATTTTTAGAGGTTTGAGTGAGTTTTTAAAATTCCACAAATTTTCTATAAAAATTAAGCATTTTTAGGTGCTCGTGTGACATGTGTTACCACCTAAGCCACCTCAGCCACTATATAAACTCTATTTTGCCAATTAGATGTCCACTTGGCATAGACACCTTACCCGTCCAACTTTCTCCATTTTCTTCTTCTTCTCCCACCTAATGCCATCTTTTTTTCTCCTCCCCCATTTTTATGGCTTCTTAAGTTCTTTTTTCTCTCTAATTACCACTAAAAAATCTATTGATGAGTTGTAAATTAATCTTTAAAGGGTTTGAAGGCCATAGATCTCTATCGACTATAAGAAAATTTAAGGTGTCCTCAAGTGTACATAAAGGGTGCTTTGGAAACCAACTTTGTATGTGTAAGTGTTTCCTCCCTTTTTATTTTATTTCCTAGAGGATTTTAACAATCTAAGATTGCCTATGTTCTTTTATTTCCATATGGGAACTTATTGAATTTTTTTATGGATTTTTTAAGGGGAGGAGGTCTGTATGGAAGAACTTAATTCCAAGTTAACTGAATGAATTGTGTGGTGGTTAGGCCTTATTTTGGCTAAGAGGATGGTGTATGTGTTTGGCATATGTATGGATTAAATTAAATGGGAATTTAATGGTCTTCGGTGCATTTGATATGGGAATTAATGAATGGTACTTGTGTGTATGTGGTGAAAAAGAGAAGTTTTGGTGATGATGCTTTGAGTGGTTGAGAGGTTCTTTAAGGTGCTTTGAGTTTTAAGCCATGTGTGTGCTATGGTAGCTTAGGTTATTAAATGGGAAATGCCATGATAAAGGTAGTATGATATGTATATATGGTGAATTTGATGGAAAAAGGCATGTAAACGTAGTTTCATGGCATGGTCAAGGCATGTACATGTCATGTCAAGGATTGGTTAGTATGTTATATGATGTGTGGATATGTGTATGTATACCTAAATGATGTTAATGTATATGTATGTGCGATTGAATGTGAAGAAAAGCATTGATATGCCCTTTAGCATGTTTTGGCAGAGAGGTACGTAATGTGAATTTGGCATAATGTACATGTTATAACATGGCATGTGTGTGTGAAATTGGCATGACATTTTATTTATGGGATGTGTAATGTGAACTTGTCATGAAAAATGGAAACATGTGTGAATAATAAGGCATGAAAATGTATAAGGATTTGGTAATAACTAAAGGTTGGAATGGACTTATAAAAGGGCTTGAAATGACATAGCAAAATAGACCTAAAAATGAGACCTTGAATGGCGTATAACTTGGCCTAAATTTTGAACATTTTTTGAGATGGATGTGAAATGGATTTTAGGAGACTTTTAAGGCCATTTGTATTGTGTAATTAAGTATGGCTTTAGGCCTATAAGTATGGATAAAATTGGGTGCAATTGGCACAAGGAAATGACATGAAAAACATTTATAATTGCATAAGCAAAATATAAAAATGACCTATAACTGTCTATGAAAAATGACTTAAAAATTTATGCACTCTAAATAGCTCAGAACATGGATATAAATAGACTTGAAACAATAACTTAGATTAGATTTAAATGCCTTAGAAAAATTGACCCGTAACTATTTAGTAAGACCAAAAATTACCTATAACTTTCCAAGTAAAATTTTAGCTTTCAAAATAAATTTATAACTATCTATTTTTCACTTTTAAATATTATAATATGATGATCAATAAATATATAGATATAAAATAAGGTCAAATGGCCAATTTGTTAGACACCCATTGAATGGGTTGATTAGTAAACTTTGGGATTAGCAACTTCTAGATAATTACTGATGATTTTCCTTGATATTGGGAGGTCTATGGATTGATCCCTAGTATCCTTTGGATGTATTTAATTTTGATGATTATCTAGATATTAGGTGGTCTACGAACTGATCCCTACTATACACTAAAGTTTTTTGCTATGATTTTCTAGATATTAAGAGGTCTACATATTAATCCCTATAATCCATAATATGATTGGTGGTTGATTTGTTTGAGATATTGGAAGGTCTATAGACTGATCCCTGATATCTCCTATCTAGTATTAGGAGGTTCAAATGAATTGATTCCTACTATCAGACCAGGCTGGTACAGCAATCAATGTTAGAATATAGGCCACTACATAACTTTTTAGTTCCCTCTTGTCCAGTGTCTTTGGTGTAGTCTATCTAGTCAAGCCTATTTAATTTAAATTGAATTAATATACAAACCTTATTGATGGCAATTTATTGAATAATTAATTTAATTGAAATTACCATAGTGGCATTATTGTATTTAAATGAAATTGAGATTGAATAATTAGAATTAGTGCCATGCATAATGTCAAAATCTACAATGCATTTATAGCCTATTATTGTATTTGAATGCCTACATATGACATGTTTTTAATGCATTAAATTCACCACTAAGTTTTATACTCAGTGTAGTAGTCTAGTCTCAGAGATTGTGTAGTGTAGTAGTATAGACTGTGAAGGGCACATAGAGTCTTTTCCTTTGTTTGGTTAAGTTAGCACCATGTGAACATTATATGTTATGGGTTTCACATGCATAGAGGTAGCTTATACCTATATATATAAAAATAACAATTGTGATGTATATAAACAAGTGGTTTATCTGAATTGTTTGTCTTTATGAGTTTCTAATAACTGTGGGCCAAAGACCTTTTGTGATTGTAATGAGTTATTAATGTATGATGAAATTTCTAAATGGACCAAAACCATTCAAAAGAAAATGTTTGGTTAATGAATATGTTTTAAAAGTGCATTTATAGGTGAAAAAAGTTTTAGAATGCCACTCGGGTAGCCGTTGTGTTGCCTAATTTCCTCTAACATGAGGTGTGTCTATTATAGGGTTTTCTAGGTCTATTATACTTTATATGAAATTGTTTGAGTGTAAGACTGAGAACTTAAGCACTATTTGATAATGTTTTAAAATAGTCTTTAAGTGTTAAGGAATGCACACCTATAGCAATTTTAGGATGGGTGACCTGATAAGAAGTGCGTCGCCTATCGAATTTCTTAGTTAGTTCGATAGAGGGTGTCATACATTATTTTAAGCTGGTTAATTATATGTATTTAACTGCCAAACTATTGTAATCATTCTATAATTGTCATCCTAATTGCATTGACTTACCTTAAAGAGTGATAAGGTCAGTACGGACTAAATATATTGATATGTGTGTGTTTTGACATTTATATGGACTTATGTTCGATAATAGTTTTCTATTTGCTTTGTTTACTATGTATTATACTCGCCATATTGACATATTTATATGTCATTATATTATATCATTATTGTATTCTTTACTATGCATATTAGTGATATTCTAGAATTAACTTGAAATTTGCACAAATTACCTTTCACAAGGATCGTAGTCTATATGGATATGTTTGTCTTATGAATGCTTACCCTGCCCTATAGTCCACACGAACTCCATTTCACGATGAGTGTAGTCCACACTAACATATATTCTGAAGTCTAGTCCTTGTTAATATATTTATGTTTTCCTTATCATAATTAGTCTGCCATTCTCTCATTCATAATCATCATCTCAATGTGTAGTATAACCATTCATATTTGCATTGCTCATATTGTTATTATTCAATTTTGTGTTGTTATTAGGTCCTCAGGAACAATTATTTGTGTTACTAACCTCTTTCTTGAGTTATTCAAAAGTAACCACCAGATTAGAGGTTTAAATGAATTTAAAAACCATGATACATTGCAGTACACAAAGAAATATAACAGAGTATTAGGGGGTCAGCACGGACTTGTCAACGTAAAGATGAGACAAAATAGCTTATACTTTACTTGTTCATTTTGTTTTGTAACTTTTTATTTTCTTAATTATTTTGGGAGTAATAGGTATATTAATAACTTGTTTAACATTACAAAAGCCTAACCTCATAATAAATGATTTTTTACATAATTAATTTTTGTTTTCTTAATTAATTTGTTTTAAGTTTTCTTTAACAAAATTCACATAAAAATTTATTTTAACAAAGCCCAATCTCCTAGAGATAGGAGTTAGGCAACTTTTGCCAATTCTAATGGAATTATGGTTAGTTGTTAAGTCAAACCACCACTAATAACCACTTGATTTTTGGATGTTCATATACACTCATGCTTGTTGTAAATTTCAATATTGCCATTTACTCTCTTTATGTGAAAAGGTGTAACACCCCCTACCTATTTTCGAAGAAACTAGACAAGGTATGCTACTTCTCACTGGTCACCCTTCCTAAAATTGCTCCAGGTACTCATTCATTTAACACATAGGTCATCAATTAATTTCTTTTTCCTTACAGATATTTTCTAAAATCTTTTTAAATAATCCTTATATACTGACTATTTCCATCTGATAAAAACATATTTCTTGTTGAGAAAAATATATTTTATGCTAGTTGTTCATTTTATGGAAATTTAGGCAATAAGGGCTACACGATATATCTACAAAAACACCCTTCTAAGGTGATACTCAATCATCCATAATCTCCTAGACCCTTCTAGTCCTCCAATCTACATATCAATAAACCATAGCACATAGACACCAATGTACAGGCCCTGGGGCCCAAAACAATCAGACAAGCTAAATATTTATATCACATTAGGTATCTATTAATATGTCAGATTCATAATGTACATATATCTAATCAATGCCTAGCAAAGCCTAATTGTAGACACTAGGTCGTTGAAGCTCCTAGGTTTAGTTAGCCTAATGATGATGAAAAGGACAAAATTTTTAAAAATAGATTTTTTACTTCGTAATCGAAGATCTCAAAACTTTTTCTTAAAAAAATAAAAAATGGGCATTTTCCAAGAGAATTTCATATGAGGGGAACGGCCATTTTGGGCCCAAAACGGTCGTTTTCGTTACCAAAAAGGCCATTTTGCTTGCAAAAATGGCCGTTTTGCCCAAAATGGCCATTTTGAGCCAAAAATGACCATTTTCATCCCAAAACGGCCATTTTCTACCTCAAAAGTTGTGTATAAATACCAAATGAGTCATTTAGAGCCAAGGTTGGTCATTTGAAGAGGGAGAAAATTTTCTACGGTGTGAAAATATACAAAAAAGGCAAAAAACACTCTTTTAACTCTATTTTTTTGGATTTTTTGAAGATTCAAACATCGTTTTTAATTCGATCGAGATCTTTTTGAAGGAAAATATACTCCGTGTGTTGACCGACCCATCTTTCCTCTATTATTCATTTTTTTCTTTCCATTTTGTCCATCTACCAGTTAGATGTGATAATTTATTTGCGCCATATTTTCTATATTTATAGTACTACTCATTTAATTTTCATTTCTGTCTATTCTTCTATTTTTACTTCACATGGAAAAATATTATTTTTGTAGTTCTTGTTGTTTTTATTCTTTTTTTTGTATTATCCATCTACCAGTTAAATGTGATAATTTATGTAGGCAATATTTTATATTTTTGCGACTGTCCATTTTTATTTAATTTCTATTTGTTTGTTTATTTTTACTTCGCATACTAATATATTATTTCTATTGTTGTGATAGGAGTTATTTGATTATTTGGGATCTAGTTGCTATATATTTGGCTACATCATTAAATCTTGGTGAAGTAATTTTTCGACGCCTATTATTTTTTGCAGCCTATTTTATTCTGCATTTTATGTTTTTTTTCACTGATTGCTTTTGTTATTGCCTATTTCTTTATATTGTATTTTAGGTATCCCAAAATGTAATTTTATTTCTATTTATTTATTAGGTTAGATTGTATTTCAGGTAATTTACTTGTATTTATTTTTATTTACAAATTATTTCCCTGTATATTCTATGAATGCTGTAATAATTAGAAAAATGATTTTTCACATGATTGGAAAAATAACCAAAATATTTTTATTTAATTAATTAGTGTTTTATTAATAAAATGGGTTTTGATTTTCCTTAATAAATGTCATAATAAAGAAAAATCCATTTTACTAAAATTGACATGTGAGAACTAAAGTTCTCAAACTAAATCTATCACCTGATTTTATGTATGACACTTTCAATTTCAATCCTGAAATATTCCATGAATACCGAATTGGGTACAAAAATGATTTTACACATTAAAAATAACTAATAATCAAAAATCATATTTTTACCCAATAAATTGGTGCTTTGCTAAGAAAATAAATTTTGATTCTTTCTTAATAAAAATTACATCCATTTTCTAGAATCAACATTTGAAAACCAAAGTTTTCAAATTGTTTTTTTTTCTAAAAGTCACTATAATAAAATCTATTTTCCAAAATTGGCATATGAGAACCAAAGTCCTTGAGACAACCAACTGCTCAATTTCTTGTATGATGTTTCAATTTTGAGCACCTATTTATTTTTTGGTAAATATATTTTTTGTAAATTCTCCTATGTGAATATGTGATTTACTTTAATTGTAAAATGTTGCTTGAGAAAAGGAATAATATTATAAATTCAAATTGAATTTCCATATTAATTTGGGGTACAAATAAGAGTATGGTTCCGAACCACTTTGGTTTTAGCCGTACAAGGTATATCCCGACTTGATCGGGTGGTAACTCCTACCTTGTGGTGCCCAACTCGCTCCTCTTAGGTCAATCAAATAGGAGTAGCCCTAGATTCCTCTAGCTTCCTTCTCGTCTTTCAAAACTCGAAGAGTGAGGCTTAAGTCGAGTCTTCGGTTGTTTCAGTTTGATCGGCCTAAGGAAAAATAAGGGATGCGAATAGTGGCAACTCCACTGGGGACACCATAAGACCATTCTCTAAAAGTACCTCATATTAATATAGAAATTCATATTTTAAATTTATGATACTATTCCATTTTGAGAATTGCATTACATGCTAGAGCCTTACATTAAGTTAGGCGTCCCTTTTATACCCTGATGTCATTTCGAATCATGAACCCAATTTCACTCAAATTGGAAGATCGTTAGAGGTCACATCAAATCCAAGCCTCATGCCTATAAGGTATATCAAATGGTGAACTAATCGGCTATATGCTCATAACGAGATAGACCCATTATAGAGGGACTATGCTTGGATGACCATAACTGGCATGACTAAACCATGAGCCCATGTAATGACTAATAGCAATTTCCCATAGGCACC